>JAQIWH010000864.1:0-39032 GCA_034695005.1 Cryptops parisi | reverse complement strand
TTACCATTTCAACTTTCCTATACCATTTGTATGCCTGTTTGTCCCTTTGGGACGGAAAAGATATAAAATAAATAAAATAAATGAATAAATAAGAAATATATTAAACAACGAACATGATTTATAAAGCAAATTCTAGTTGTTTTTTTTTTGTGTATGGAAAATGTTAAATCAAATAGTGCGAAATTTAATTTCGGTACATATACTTATAAGTTATGATTTGCCATTATGGTGCTTTTCTGTTAACCGAGAGGTTGCTTGTGGCGCTTGATAAATAGCCTATTAATTTTATGATTAATGTTAAATTAAGCGTTTTGTATTTTTTAACTGGCGTTTATACCTATAGACACTAGTGGATGTAAAAACAATCCCATGTTTAACCACTAGCGCCACAATCGGCCTCGGTTAAAAAAAAAGTACCACCATGTTCTTGATATATTTGATTAATTTTAAAATAAAAGCTTATGAAATATGGAAGTTTAAGATAAGATGAGGATATTAATATCGTCGTTTAACAAAATGTTACGATAACGACGTTATTAATTCGTCGAACGTTCAAGAAAAAGTGAGCTTTTTTAAGAAATACTGTACTCGACAAATCGATTAGTTACTAAACTACTGTAGGCAAAATAATATGTGAATATGTGTATATATGTAAACTTTAAACTCACAGGATTCGCCATAACAACTTGAACGTAAACAAAGGATACCCAATCAGGATGTTTTTGGAATTGGTTTCGTCATTATTGACGGGTTAAGTTTTAGACCCGTCATCATTATTATTATTTGACGGGCGTAAAGCTGGTAAAGTTCAAAATCTGTTAAAATGTCTCTCGTCAAAAATCACGACGATTTTGTTTTTTTTTACCCAATGTGTCAAAACATCCAATGGTTGTTGATGAAATTTGGGGGGGAATGTAATCATTTTTTCAAAGTGGTGAACTACTCGATCGATGTAATGTATTGATTTCCGAACAATTTTGTTTTTATGTATATATATTTTTTTTAAAACAGAAGAAAATTTATAAAAAAAAAAGAATAAATAACTTACCCCCTCTCTATCTTTGATTGCGGTGGTGCTTTTGGAAGTGGGTCAACATCTCTACCACCACCACTACCAAAAATTTTCTCTTTTTTTTTTGTGTGTAGTCTTAATCTATCTTTCTTCGTCGCGAACTATATAGTAAGAAAGACTGAAAAGACGAAGAAAAAAAAAGTGGGGGTAGGGGTAAGTAGTGAAAGAGGATGGAGGAAAAAAAGTAGGGAAAAGGAAGAAGGCAAACTGGCGCATGCGCAGACGCCGCGCAGCTTCCAAATCCCTTGGCGCTCTGCCAGATGGCGCATTTGCTGTCGTTTTCAGGAAGTGCACGGCTCAAATTTAAGGGACAGTTGGATTAAATGCCGAAATCCGCGCGGGCACGACCATATTTCAAGCGCGAGTGGATTACGTTAGCTAACCCTTTCGGGTCCCGTTGTTCTTCGTTCGCCCCCTTTTTTTCCTCTTTTCTTTGTAGTTTTTTTTTCTTATTCTTTATCTTTTATATGGTTCTCGATGTTCTTTTTTTTTTTTTGGTTTCTCTTTTATTTTTTTTATTCGTACCCGATCGCTGATTGATTTCGCCGCTTACCGGATCTCCCAACCGACTCAATTTCTTGGAGATTTCTCATTGGGATCGGTCCGACGGATCCCATCTGTGGTGTTCCCTAGCCTCACTGGCACAATCGAAAGAGAAAGCCTGTGCACAAATGATGTCACTAGTGATGTCTTCCATTAGTACATTTTTTTAGGGTTTTATAGGGTTTCTTTTTTTAAAAATATCTTGTTTTGTGTATGCTTCTACTTGTTGGTAGTTTATGATAAATAGATTGTTAACTAAATGGGTTTCAATTTAATCGCGTGCTAAAATGATACTATTTTGATGTTTCGTCTGTTTGACATTTGGGTGACGATTGTTTGTTTTGATGAACACACAGGGAATCTCGATTGATGCGGAATCACGTATATGTGATGATATCGCTAAATTGCAAGGAAAGAATTATCGCAAATCATGCGATTTTGTACAAGTGATCGAACCATTGTCATGTAATTTTGCCACATTATGAGAACATGAGTAAATAACTCGTCAAAATGGTGGGAAAGTTGTTTTCATTACGAAATTCATTGTTTTAACTCATGTTGCTTAGCAACATTTGTTATTTAGTGCAATGTTTCAACTCTTATTGCTTCGCGATTTTCGTTAGAGAATGGATTTTGGTATAAGTCTCGACATTTTCATACACGGTGGCGCTTTTATAGCTGGTGAGGAGGAGTACGTTGGTCTTTATAGAGTAGATAAGCTTTTGTCCATTAATGCGAGGTTTGACCTAATCCCTCGAACAAATCGAGGACTTCTTTTTTATTATTCTCATTTATTATCGATCATCATCTACTAATTGGAATGATTTTGATAGTTTCCTAAAAATAAACGATTTTGTTCGATTTTGTTTACCAGCTAATGTTGAGATTTTCCATTCTTTGAAAGTGTTCTAATGTATTAAGACATGAAACAGTTGGTGAAACTTTGGTGATAATTGCGCAAACGTGTTTCATTGTTTTCGGTGTTTAAAACATGTTAGGTTTTATTAAAATGTATTTCACGGGATAAAAGCTTTGAGCCCATATTGTCGTTAACTATAACGTCTATGGCTTATTGTGACAGCTTTCAAAACGAATCGCACTTTCGGGCCAAACGCATTAGTATTTTTTTAACGATTGGAAAGTAGTGTGTGAAACTGACGGGACTCCGATCAGATTGCTGCTGATCGATGTCCCATTGGATTATTGAACGTCGTCTTCGCGAAACGTCCATCCGTCTGTCGTTATAGTGGCGAGTGCCTTCTGTGTCGCGTGCTGTTTTCTTTTCGTTTTTTTTTTCTGGCTTCTCTCTTCAGCTCTTCTTGTCGCCTTGGCATCTAATCCAAAAGCCAGGCATCGTTTTCGTTTCTCGCCTTTGCTGCTCGAGTCGTCATCGATCGGATGCCGAAACGCTGTTGACGCGTTCCCATTAGTCCGATAAGAGAGGGAAAGCGCCAACGCGTGGGCGGGAACCGATCAAAATGTAAAGAATACGCGAATGGAAAAGATGGCGGGAGGTGGAGAGAAAAGCGGGGGTAGGGGGGTGATAGGCGTTTGGTCGAAATGCGATAATGACCACGAGAAGAAGAAATGCTTGTTGTGGAAGAGGAGGAGGAAAAGGGGGAAAAAGTGGAAGATGTTCCCGTTTGTTGAAGACTTTATCTAGCACTTGGATCCATCAGCTTAAAGGTTTGGGGAAAAGAGGAAGGACGTACAGGGATATGTGTGTGTGTGTGTCGCCAGAAATGCAATGGCTTCGTCGTCGACATCCATTTAATTGAATGGGTTTTGTGCGATGGCATCTTGGGGAGTTGCATGTAGTAGTTGTAAAAGAAATGCGTCATTGGAAATGATCCCTTTTTTCTCTCTCCCCTCCCCTCTCGCAGTTGACGACGAGCTGGAAGCATTTTTATGATCATGCTGTTTCTTGTAGTTGTCTTTGTTGTTTTCTTGTTCTTGTTGAAATGGTATAGTGCTAATTCGATTTCACCTGAAGGCGCTCTTCTGCAAAGAAGAGTAAAAGCAACCCATTGCCTTTGCGTCGAATTGGATTGTTTTTATTTGCAACCGCAAATAAAAAGTTTAAATAAAGGGAACAACCCCGGCTTTGCTCGAAATGGTTATGATAGGGATTGTTTTTCTCCGGTTTGTCAATGGAAGGGAATATAAAGGGATATGGTTCAGGGTTTCCAGCTATTAATTTCAGGAAACAAGATCCCGTACATCTCTTTAGGTCTTGTAACGTAAAAGACCTATTCCGTTTGTTGGAAGACATAAACGAAATTTTATTTGCAACGTCTTTCTCTCGTTTGTTTGTTTTTTATTTTTCATATTTCACGTTTCGACAATAAGTGGAAAAGTTATATATACACGGGTTTAGATTTCACAAAGTTTATAGATTATTGATTATGAGTGTACATTTTTGAAAACATTTTTGTTGAGTATTTTTTGTTGTTTTTATTTTTACAAGATTTTTTCTTATAACGTTTTAGTTTTTTAAAAGAAAAACGGAAAACAACAAGTAAACAAAAGCCATGCCTTCCGGCCTTTCACGAAGCAAAAAATCTTTGAGAGCTTACTAATGTAAATAGGGGCTTTTATAGTCGAGTGTGAAACCGAGACAAGCGTTTTATGTATTCGTTTTAGGTTTTTCAGGGGTTTGAGATTAAGTGTGTAGTGTTGAAGGTTGTTTTGAGAAAAAGTTGGCAAATCTTGGAGCAAAAACCGCTGGTGGCGTATTTGGAAGGTTTCTTCGAGCCACGGGCAAACGACAACGCCAATCGATTTTCACTTGTTGACGTCGAACAACAACTGGTTGGACGAGGAAGGGGTGAGGGGGGAACCGAGGGTGGAGGGAAAATCGCTCTTTCCTAGTGTCTTCAGTAGACTTGTCATGGTTGCGTGTGATTTTTCTTCCGAGGAGGAGGGGAAAGAGTTTGATAAGCAAAACAACGATGGTGACTTTGCGTTCTTGTACTGTGCCTTCTGCAACAGTTGTGACAATAGGATAGAGTTTTATGGGGTTGTGTTATTGCTTTGTTGGGGCGTGCACAAGAAATGTTTGTTTATAAACTGTGTTGGGTTAAGTGAATATTTAATTGTTCTTAAACTACTAAAGAATACAGTATCTCAGATATACTGAAAGTGCTCAGAACGTTCTATATTATAGTGTTCATTATGTTGACACGTGATATCACTAGTGTGTGTTAATGATGGCATTCTAGAACGTTCATACTGTTAGTGATATCACGTTATTTCGAAGAACGTAAAGTGTTTGAGCAGCGTTCAGCGTGAGAATTCATTGTAATGTGCTTGATATCTCGTGTTTCATTATTGTTAAAAGGTTGTAGCTTTTCAATGAAACGTGCATGTTTCATTAGGAAGACAACAAAGTGTTTTATTTGAACAGTGTAATATTGTTTCATTGTTGTGACTTATAACAATGGAACTGCGTTACACTGTTATGACTTAATAAGCATTCACTTTTTATGGAGCGCGCAGAGGTTATTTGTATCGTTAGAACGCATTGTTGAAGTGTTCGTCGATATGTAGTGTCTAGAGAGGGATACTATAGCTAGCTCACAATTCTTATGTAGGTCTACTGTTCAGTGGAAAGGTGCATGGAATTTCAAGTGGTTTATTTAACAAAAACAGTAAATATTTCAATGTAGGGGATACAAAAGTTCTTGATACTTGACTGCAACGTATTTTCATTGCCATCAGGATGTTCTGCTTCAATGGACAGTCTTGTAGTGTTTTTATAATCATTTATCACCAATTATCAACTGTTTCATATGAAAGGGGCATAATGCTTCAGTGTCTAAACATTATACAGGTATTATTTTACTGCAATATCATAGTATAATATCCCACCGTTAAGAGACTGCATTGAGTTGACGTGTTTCATTATTAGAATCATACGCTGTAGTCAACTTCAACGTTTTTGTCGTTACGTGCTTGTTAGTTTAGTGTTTCGATGTTGCAAGAACGTTGGTTTCTTGTTATAAGTGGATTATGCTTGGTACAATAACGATGTTCTGTTTCGATGTGTGTGTGTGTGTGGAATTTTTACTTGTTCCGTTGTTTAGGCTAAAAACGCTCAGGGACAGTCGTGGATTAAGAGATAGGAAGGTTTAGAGATAAAAACGTTACCCAAAGGAGCTAGTAGGTGTTTTCTGAGAGGGAAAAAAGATAAGCATAACGCACACAGACACCTGCATTTATTGCATGCAATCTTCGTCGCATCTTCTCGCTCAGTTGCGTTTTTGGCATTGTAGTACTGATAAAGAAATTGGTGAAGCCGAGCAAAGCAGATAAGGCGATTTGGGGAGGAGCCGTGAGCAATAAGAAGAAAACAGTCGGCAAAGGGGGGGAGGGGGAGAAAGCTAAAAAGAATATGAGAATTTTCTGCACACAAGCAAAAATAAGGAACAAAAAAAAATCTTTTCTAAAAAAAAAAAATAAAAAACGAAGAAGAATAACCCAAGACGAGAAGACAGAAAAAAAAAGTGTATATACTGTACAGACGAGGAAAAGAAGTTAGTTTGTGTGGGCGGCCACGTCTACTTTTCCCGAGTCTCATAAAATTTCCGCGAGACTTCAACGACAAAAGGCATAGCTCGAAAGGGAGGAGGGGGTTGGAAAAAGATAGGAGAGGGGGAAAAAAATCACACGCTGAGAGAAGTGAAAGAAAGAAAGAAAGAAAGCAGAAGAAAAAGAAAAACATGGATATAGGAGGAAAAAAAAAGAGGGAATAAAAAGAAAAGGAAAGACAGTTCGACGTCAGAAAGCAGTGGCCGCGCATGCGCACTCCATATATACAGTACACTTAAAAAAAAAAGTAGGGATGAAATTCCCCGTCGAGTCACATTTCACGTGGCGAGAGCCCAGAGACCCGTCTCCTGTTCCTCCCATTAGACACGATAGAGAAATGGAGTTGGCTAGAAGCTGCAAGAAGTCCGAGAAAAAGGCTCTTTTGTTTTTTCACCCCTTGGTGATTTTCCTCCTCCTCCTCCTTCATTGCTATCGAGAATGCAAAGAAAATGGGCTATTTGCTAAGGTTCAGAGGTGAAACGTTCTTATAGTCCCTAGTCATTTGATGGTGTTTGTTCGTCCGCCTCTACCGTTCTATAGGCCTAATAAATTACTCGAAAAGTATACACGTGTAAGATGTTTTTTTTGTATTCGCTGTATATATATATAGGTAGCAAATGTACTTAGAATATCACCTGCGAGGTAGGTTTGAGCTAGGATCCCCAAATGACTTTGGGTTTGAAAAGATCGTCCGAGGGATGTCTCCGAAGCGATTGAAATGCTGTGTGCAATGCTCCGGTGCTCTGCGGAAAGTTTCATCCACACGGTGGTTCTAAAAGAAAAATATACTATAATAGTTTAGTAATGTTGACCAGTGAGGAGGTATGGCCTTGTTATGCAACAGCTATAGTTGAGACATGATAAAAATGTATAATGAAGTTTGATACACCGTTATTATTTTTTTTTCTGCGACACGTCTTGTGATGCGTAGCTGATTCTGTTTTAAAACCACACAACATAACACAAAACGTATCGTCATACTTTCAGTGAATCATTGGAGTATTGCAGAAAAGTTTGACACGATCAACTATTATATTTTGTTTATAACGCGAATTACGTTGGTATTGTGCATATGTAAAATATTAATGTATACATGTACATTGTAAAATGACTATCCCGTACATACAGTATACAGTGGATTGAAATTACTGAGACTTCAGTTTTGAAAGTTTTATGACATTTTATTTTTAATGATTTTTAAATTTTTGTAAAAAACAAAATACAGTATGTAGTTGTACTAATATGTACTGTACTTGTACTGTATGTGTTATATATCTATAGACAATGTAAATGCACTGTATATGTGAGTATTTATATACATATACTGGATTTTTAAGGATGCAAAGTATGTATATGTTACCGGCAATGTATAGAATTTAGGCATGTATAGAATGCCAGCTTCTTTTGGCTAAGTATGAAATTACATCTTGTATGAGGGGGGTTTTGAGATGCTGAAATAAAATAGGCAGTTCAAATTATTTGGAAAACTGAAGTGAAACTCAATGAGGTCGCAAACATTAATTAATATAAATGATTTTTCAACAATTATTACGCTAATATTATCTACGCTGTTATCCACATCTGCTTAGAAAAGTTAAGGTTAGTTATCAACATTTTAGCAACATTTTAAACCTAAACTTTTGCATAATGTAACTGTTCCAATGTTAATTTCATACTTGGTTAAAAGAGGCAAAGCATTCTATAGGCATTGTATACATTACCTATATAAAATACCGGTAACATACATAATCTAAGAAGTTGCTCCATGATCGAACTAATTTCAAGTAGATTAGGATACTTAATATCGAGCAATTTTGTCACGCGTGTTCCAGCGTTGATTTTAAGATTTTAAATCTGTGTTCCAAAGATGTAATGCTTTTGAGCTATATCGAACCGAAGTGTAAGCCATTTTTTTTTCTCTTCTCGATATAAGATAGTTATGTAGCGAGTGATAGAAGAGTAAAAAAAAAGCGATTGGGGGAGGAGGGTGGGACCCAGTTAATTTTGGCAAACGGCAGCACAGCGTAGTGCAGTGGAGCAGGATGATGAGTGGAAACGATAGACGAACCGGTAGGGGTAGCAGCAGCAGTGGTAGGAGAGTGTTCTTCATTCGCTTTGCCGGTCGTTCCTTCGAGATTAGGCTTCGCTAATCGCCGACTCCGGATGATTTATTCCAGATCGATGCCGTTGAAGGTGGCGCTATCGGCCGCTTGTCGCGCCAGATAATGAGAGATTGGGTCCGGAGTCGACGTCATAAAGCAGGCGACGGCTCGCACCAAAGTCGTCATTAAGTCCCCCCTCTAAACGTCTTAATTTCACCGTCATGTTTTTCAGTACCACGTTAAGAAATACATTAAGGCGACTTGTTGAAGCGTGGTTCCCTGTAATTTTTCCCCTTCTAGTTTTTTTTATTTTTTATTATTATATCGTTTTCTTTACACGGATGTGTAGTGAAACACGAAGTGAAACTACAGTAGTACGTTATGGGTTTTTTTCCTGCTTCCTCTCTTAGAAGGATTTGGTTCTATTCTATCGTGTTCGATTTCGTATCGTGAAATGCTATGTAATGGAACTATTTACTTTTGTTGTTGATGTTGTTTGCTGCTGCTGCTCGTAGCTTTTTAAGAGGTTAACGTTATTTTCTTTTTATTTTTTATTATCAAAGTGGAAATGTTTATTTTGTACAGAATTCATTGTATATTTCCTATCTTCTAGTTGAAAATACTATAGATAAGAGATGTGAAGTTTATGTCAACAATGTTTCCTTAACGTGAACTGTTTTGTGTAAACGCTGTAACTGTTGGCTTCAATTTTCAAAAACAGTCATAAAGTTCCAACAACAAACTTTTAATGCAAAAAATAATGAATCCCAATTTAATTTTAAATGCGTAAATTGTTAGTATATTTTAAATGCAGAGTATTAAAATAGTTATGTCCAATAGAAGGGCTCGGTGCAGTAACCGGTCAGCTCCAATTTTTGCCGAAAGGTGGTTGTCATTTTTTTTTCTTCAGAACAACTTCTTCATATTGTGAAGACTATTTTAGCCAATCCTTTCTTAAATTTTGTTTATTGTCTACCTACTTCTATTATTATAAGTTTTATCTGTGTCACTTACGTATAATATGAAAAATGGATTCTTTTGAAAATACCTTCTCTGAAAATGTTAAAAATTGGAATTGACCGGTTACTACAACGAGCCCTTCAATTGTCAAATATAACGATAGAGTCTAATATAAAAAATTCAATATAATGAAATTATACTGGGATAAGGTTAAGCTTACTTTATACCTGTACAGTTTGTTTCTTAGTCATAATACTCGTGATTTGTAACCGTGAGGCTACTTTTCAATTCCACATTGAAGACGTGTGTGACACATGGAAAATGTTTAGTCTGCAATATCTGTGGTTTTATTTTACATGTTATACGCACCGGTAAGAAAGCTAGTGTTTTATTGGGACAGTTTCAACGTTAGAAAGTACTGTAACAAAATGTGTAGTGTTTTTGTTTTGTTTTTTTAAAATGAGGAAGCATGAGCCAATTTCCTATTCATTGGTCTAACACTTTAAAGATTGGCATGGAATGCGTTCATTTAATTTAGCTTATGAGAGACAGAGAGAGAAGGGAAAACGTGTAGGTAATAACCCTTTTATATTCCTCCTTATATACTTATTCGTTTTATTCTTCTGCCGTTTGAGTATCGATTTCGTGTTTGTTTGTAATCGTTGTTGGAAAAATCAACATAAAAGAGCGTTGGGGGATCGAGTGGTGCCTTTATAAATAGTGGTTGGAAAGGCCATTAGTGGGCAGCGGAATAGCATCATTTGCATGGAATTGGTGGCAGAAATCAGTCGTTTGAGTCGCAACGAGCTCGACTCGTTTTCTTAGGGGAGAGCATTCTCGGTTGGAGAAGTTTGCCAAGATGTCGCTCTTTATCCTCCAATTATCGGTCGCTCTCGCCTGTTTGTTATTCATGAGCAGCAATTGACCTCGGCAACCTTTTGCACAGTGAAAAGAGCCGAAGCAAACCCGCCTCCCAACAACAGCTTCAATCGAATAGCACAGCCACCCAGCAATTTTCCCAAGAATACTGATTATACTTGCTGCTGCTGCACATGCTACTGCTACTGCTCTGCGTTATTCGTTTGGACCAGGAAATTTGTGCTCTCTATGGAAATGCCGTAATAACTAACCCCTCGAGTTATATGATTTCGCTTGTAAACCCGTGATTGTAAATCGAGAAAGTTGAGCGTTTGTTTGATTGTTGATTTTCTTTCTTCATTAATTTGTCTATGCTCTGAATTGCATTCTGGTTGGCTTTAAAGTTCTTATTGTTTATTAAAAACACAACAAAATACAACAAATATAAAATAGTCTTCTAAAAATACATGTCTTTAGTTCTGTCTTATACAGTAGGTCTTACATGTGTACAACCCGAAAAACAAGGTAAACCATTGATAAATAAATGAATCAGTAATCACAATGGTATTCGCCAGTTTCGAAGGAAGCTAACTTAGCTGTAATGTGTAGTGCTGTGTTATGCTGGAAAGTCTGAAAAACAGCAATGCGCTGTGTTATGCTGGAAAGCCTGCAAAAGCTGTAGCGATGCACTATGCTCAGCAGGAAAGCACTACAAGGATGTGGCTATAGGCTGATTTACAGGAAAGCCTGCAAAATCTGTAGCGATGCTCTGTGTTATGCTACATTGTGTTATACCACATCGAAAAACTATCCTCAAAATTAACAAGCACATCTACCTTACGAAAAGACTAAAATACACTGTCTTATCGTGAAAAACTCATATACATCAAATCCGAAATTATACCCATCATTATCTATGCTATTATAACTTGGGGTGATGCCCCAAATATAGACTAAGAAGAATCCAAACCTCCTACCACCGTATCCTACGCATTTTTTTTGGTCTCAACAAATATGCCTCACTTTCAATATTTACAAGATCTTCGCAACTTACTTACTATCCCTCAAATGATTATCTACCATCGACTCATCGAAGTTAGCAAAGCACTCAAAAATAATTGGCATCCTTTTACTTCATTAACCACTCCCGAAACATCTCGACATATTCAAAGCTTCAAAATTATTCCACTGAACAAATTTCCCGACCACTATTATACTCGATTCCCTTATAACACCATCTCCATCTGGAACAATCTCCCTAATTCTATTCATTAAAAATTACAAATAATCAATGAAAGCAATACAAAGGTATCAAAAGAAAAGCAAGCAAAAACACAAAATGCTATTGATTATAGAGATAAAAAATTTGCTACTGTATTGTGCTACTTGTCGGAAAAGTTGTTTATTAGCACGATCCCCGACATTTCATGTGAGTCTATGAGTTTTCTTATTCTCGATAAGATAATTCTAAAGTGCTTTTATATTAGCTGCTTTGTTTTCTTAAAGTGGTTCAGTAATTAGCCAGCTAGAACTAAAATTGGTGCTAAAATCAACAGATCGTAATGTTAGAATGTAACATTACCGGGTTTTAAAAAATGTTAATTTTTACGCGTGAATTATTTCGCATAATCACCTTGATCCTTAAATTACTGTGAAACCCGTAAACGTTTAATGTTTTATTTTGCTGCCCACTTTTAATATATAAAACTTTTGCAGGCTACGTTTGTAGCATCATCGATGATATTAATAGTCATGAAACGGTTTGATTCGATCCATCATCGTGGTCGACTACTGTCTCGCTCGTATCGTCAACCAAAAGGTGAGGTTAACTAACCAGTGGGGTTTAAACGTTGGTTATAACGATGGGATTAATTTTGTGTTTCCGTTCATTCGAAAACGATTGAGTTTTGGCTTTTAAAGTGGTCTCGTCGTACAGTTCACAATTTGGTCTATCCAATGATGACGACGTTTCGATTGGGAAACTGCAAAGGCCTTAAAATTAATTTCTGTCGTTTGTTCATTTGGCCCCGACGACCGATAATTCGAGGCTATGCATTATATATACGGGTGCGTGCATACTAAATGGCAAATATTTATTAGCACTCAGTCAAATCGACGAATGTTAACGTAATTTAGGCTAGCTCTTCCCTCTCCTACAACACGCTAATTACGTTGGAGTGACGCAACTACGGACATAAGCTGGTAATTAGTTACTCTTGTATGCGGAACTAGCTTTACGTATACTTCAAGGGATAATGTGTTTTTTTTTATATATATTGATAGATCATCGCGAGGTTTTAAACCTAGTCCTGGTTCTCTCGATTACGACTCGAAAGTGCCTTAAGCTTCTTTTCGTTGGGTTGGCGGTAGAAATCAGTTGATGAATTTAGGTCATGTTGACAGTTGTTATTACACCTGTCCGATTTCATTGCGATGCTAGCGCACTATCGGAACCCCAGGCGACGCTTGTACGCAAGCGCAAGCACAAAATGGAAAGTAAACACGGCAATGATGATGAGAAAAATGGCCGAACTAGCAGCAGGATGTGGCACGTTCGTGTTCGCCATACTGAACGTTACACCACAGAGTACAGTTTTTTTTAACATAGTTGTTTTCTTAATGTGATAAAAAAGTTTTTCATTTGTTGGAAGTAAGACAATTAGTAGAGTTGGTTGTGTTGGTTAGCTTCAAGTCGGTTGTCTGTTTGAAATCATTGAATGACATCTAAGCTGTGGTCACCGAGTTTGAAAAGACAGTCGAATCGTGTTAAACCATTGTGAACTAACTCACTTATTCTGAGCTAGTGCATGAAGTGAGTCCGCTAATAGTCGTGGTTTAGGCATAGACTAAGAGTTGCACTTTTGCACCTATTAGAGGGAGTTGCACGACACTATGAACCAATCGGAATAGCATGTAATCCTATGGACAAACCATAAGTAAAATAATAATTTTCTTGGAATTGAAGTTTTTTTGAGTTACTTCTCTATGGTTCAACACGATCTTGTTGTGAGTGATGTCCGTAAAAACCGTTCGGAGAAAAACAATAAGTGGTGTATCTTTATAAGAAAGTGTTGCCCAATGACGTTCAACCCGCTGTCAACTTTGTGTTACTCGAGTTTGAAAGAGCATCTGTAAGTTGATGGAATTGAAGGGCTCGGTGCAGTAACTGGTTAGCTCCAATTTTTAGAGAAGGCATTTTCAAACAATTCCAATTTTCATATTACACATAAGCAACAGATAAAACGTATAACAACAAAGGTAGGCAAAAAAATTTCAACAATTGGCTAAAATGTTCTGACAATATGAACCAGCTGTCTGAAAAAAAGTGACACCACCTTTCGGCAAAAATTGGAGCTGATCGGTTACTGCACCGAACCCTTCAATTTTGTAATGAGCGTTTAGACCTTGTAAATGACGTTCCGAATCAACAATATCGTGAGTTAACTGTTGAAAGAAAAGTGGGCGTAAATGTCGAAACATCACTCGGGAATGGTTGTAATGCCACCAAGATCTTTTTGTCGTGTGCACGAAAAACAGAACGTCTTCCACATATTTCTCCGTCTTGCCAAACAACTTGTTGTCGTTTTTCTCATCTTCCCCATCCTGAAAAACAGATTCCAATCGAAACGTCAATTTCGAAACGGCGTCGTATATTATCTAGGGACTTTTTTTTTCTTTGTTCTGCTTGCCTCTTTTGTTCTTCACACCATATATTCCCAAAGCCATGCCAGTCTTTCATTTTCATTTCTTTCCTTCTTCATCGTGTGTTTTTTCAGTGGTCGAATTGGTGCGTTTTCATCTTTGTTTTCTGCTGTGTTTTTTTTTTTGTTTGTTTTTTTATTTCATTTTATTCAAAGGTTTGGCCTTGTTGCGAATGGGAATCATGTTATCGTTTGGAATATTGTTTTGCTTTCAGCTCGAATTGGATGATTTATATAATCGTAATCCTACGTGTGTAATACAGAAACGTTTTTTGGTTGTTGTTTATACTGTACTCTAAACCTGCCAAAGTGTTTTAACGTGTTTGGTGTTTTGGTTATGGGACTCTCGGGTATGTGATTTATAAACTTTTTTCTTCTTTTTCTTTTAACGGGTTTGTACTATCGGTAAACAAAATTCTACTTTTACTATAATGTTATAACTTATACTGATAAGTGAATGTAGCATGTGTTGATTTGTCAAGCGATTATGATAAGAGCTGAAACTTGAACTATCTTAACTGAAATTAATAACAACTCAGAACGTTTACTTATAAAACTACTTGGAGTTGTTTTAGCAAAAGCTGGTTGATTCGTTGAATTAACAATTTTTTCAATAGAAAACAAAGATTGAAAAAATCCATGTCTCAGCCTTCTAACACGCTGAGCTACCGGAACAGACGAAGTGAGAGCATAATAAACTCCACTTCGTCTGTCTCTGTAGCTCAGCGTGTTACAGCGTCTTGTCGCGAGTACAAGAGGTTCCTGATTCGATTCCAGGCTGGGACAATGATTTTTTCAATCCTTAGTTTTTATTCAAAATTATATTACCTACTGCAGAGGTTACCAGCTTGGGGTGGAATTACATTGTTCCTTCGAAATTTAATTGTAGCAAAATCTTGAAAACCATTACCACTTGAAAAACTCTTGAGACAATATGTCATTTGGCTAATTTGTTCGGATTTATTTTGTAATACAATTCATTTACTGTTCGCAATGAATTGTATTTTCCATGTTGATCCCTTGGATTGCTTTTAATAAACCAACTTTTTAGGGTTCATATTATAAACTTGTATAACTTGGTAGATTACATAATAAGCGCGTATAATATTGACATAATTTACTTCCGAGAGTGCTTTTTTTAATGCTCTCGCTGTTTAATCCCTTCAATGGGTGACATTTATGTATTAATTCTTCTTCAAACAAATGTTGATTGTAGTAGATGGGAGTTAATTTACTGCCAAAAGAGCATACGAGGGGCTAGGCTGTCGGTGGGTGTGTGTGTTTTGTTGGGTGGTGTAAAATGGGTAGCTATCATTTTTCCGCCTTCTAGTAGGCGGAGGAGTGAAGAGGTTTTTCACCGTGTCTGTTCATCGCATCAACATCACCACCATGAGATTGTTACTGAAAATGAGGTCCTATCCTTGTTCCTTGCCCAGCTTTTGCAGTTTCTTGGCGATGTCCAAGAAAATTGCTATGACAGCTGCTGCTACTTCCTTTACTAGTTTTTTTTTTCTCTTCCCCCATTTTTTTTTCTTCTTTGCTTTATTTTGGTTGCTTGCTCGGCTTGAAATCAAATCATTTTTGAGTACAGAAAAAAATGGACAGATGCGCTACTTTCCCTTCCTCCCCCTTCTTGGTGGGGATTTTTTTTCGACTTAAGTATTTTTTGTAGCGACGTGTGTGTGTGTGTGTGTGTGTGTGTTGCTTCGTAGCAGTTACTGGCAACACATGAGACGTTCCATGTCTAAGATTTCTGGTGCGTGTGTTTTTTTTTCTTTTTCTTTTCAACATGTCTTTGGTGTAGAGATGGAGTGATGTGGCTTAAGATTCGATTTCTAAACGAAATGCAATTTCATAATTGATTTGTCAGAAATATAGTGCAATATTTGTTTTTTATATTTTTTGTTATTTTGGAAAAACTTTTAGCTCCCGACGTTCACTCTTGTGTTTACGACACTTGACTACTTGTTGCAGTGTTTTCTTAAGAAATTGACTTGCTTCGTTTCAGCATGCCTTGGTGAAGTATAACTCGCACTCAAACTCCAACTTCAAAGTTTGAACCAAACGATCGATTCAAACTTTATGTTAGTTATTGAATATTGTGTTTTGAAGGAATGAAAGTTATTTGAAGTCCATTTTACACGTCAAACCTTTTTATTCCAATTCTATCGATTCCAACTTTTTCTGACGTCATACACACAGGCGCGTTTCAGTGGTTCTGTTGTTTGACCTAAAGCACGAAAACGTTGGAATCGATGGAATTGGATTGAAAAAGTTTGACGTGTGAAATGAACTTAACTGCACACATCTTTGAAAATAAAAGTTTACTGAACATATTTACTTCCGGTATACATTTACGGTACATGAATACGGCATTTCTGAAATGTTTGTTTAGATCGAAACAAAACGTTAGGTTTTCTATTTTGAATGCTTCAGAAATCACATTTTAGAAATATACACTATGTCTGAAATGTTTGTTTAAATTTTGGATCGAAACAAAATCTTGATTTTTCTATTTTTAATGTTTTAAAAATCACATTGTAGAAAATATTCGTGCATCTACTTGTAGATCACGTATAGCTTGACTGGTATTTTTATTATCAACTTTTAGAATAACATTTTTCTCATTTATTGGACTTTTATTTTTTTACAAGTTCGAATTTTATTTTCATGTTGGTGTTTGAAAAATTATTTCCGCTTTTTTATTTTTTATTTATATGTTTTATTTTTATTTTTCATTCCCGATCAGTCGGTCTTTGGAGCGTCCAAAAAGCAAGAGATTGGCTTGTAGCCAACACCCTTTGCCGTTCATTAAATGCCTTGGCCTCTGCCACTTGTGACGGTTGGTGGCCAGATGGGTCGGAACGCAATTACAATTCTGTACTGAAAAGCTACTACCCCCTCCCTTTCCCCTTGTTCTTTCTTTTCTCTGCCATAACCCTGTGCTTTCTGCTGACTTGTTTTCCCTAGCCATCATTTTGCTTGGCTGCCCTACTTAGCCAGCTTGCTGTGAGTGAAGCCAACGTTCCAATTTCCCGTTTTTTCTTTCTTATTTCGTTTAGTGATTGTGGAGGATCGGATACATGTCACTAGGTTTTTGGCACGTTATATTCCTTCTTTGGCATTGTTAACGGAAAGTCTGTTTTAAAATGTGCAGAAAAGTTTGAGGTTTTTTTATATACTCTGATTGGAATGTGGGTGGAATTTTAGGTTTTCCAAAGTTTGGTTCCATCAACTCACTGAGAGTCTTTGCGCCAAAGGTTATGATTTGAAAGAGTTTATTGTGGTTTATGGGCATTACTTGTTTTGTATAACATTTTGGCAAATATTTTTTTTTTATAAATTAGGACAGCAGCCGTTTTATTGATGTTCGTTCTGTAGTTTTTAGTAGCACCAGGAAGTTCTAAAAATAGGTTTTGGATTCATAGTGTTGTGACAACAGAATTTGGAACAGTTTGGAAATGATTTGATACATTCTTTGGAATTTGGCGCAAGTTTATTGGACTGTCACAAACAATGAGGACACTGCATAATTAAAGAAAAGTCAACTCCATTTGATAATAACTGATTAACGAAGTAAAGATAGCTTAATGTTCGTTGCTCGAACAACGTAGTTCAAACTAAGATTAGATCAAGTACATTTATTATTCGTTTTTATAGGAACAAATAGACAAGTTTTTGTTATGTAGTTACACATTAAATTTGAATATCACCAAGACGCATGGGCGTAGCCAGATTGGGGCAGGAACGGGTATTTGCTCACCCTAAACTTTGGCGAGGTGAATAAAAAATATGAAAATCGTCAAATTAAAGAAACTAAGTATCCTCATAAGTCTTTTCCTGTGTGAAAATAAATTCAATAAATTTGTGTGAAATAGTAATAAAATTTGCGTGAGGATCAACTTTTGTCTACCTCTCATTGAAATGCTGGCTACGCCCATGCCAAGACGTTGACAATGTGAAGCAGCAGTGTGGTTAAGCATATAGAACTTGTAAGTTTTAATGCTGAAGTCAGAAGTTTTTACAGAAAAGATGAGCTGTTGTGAGTTACTTTTTTTTGTGTGTCATTTGCCTTAGGAAACGTTGGTGTTTGTATGCTTTTTATTTTGTTAAGTTGCACATGTCTGGTTGTTGTTGTCAGAATTTTGGACGGATATCTTGGCAGATGCTGGTGGTGCAAAGCGATGAGAAAAGCCACTCTTCGGAAGCGGGATAAGTTGAAAACCGAAAGGGTGCTAAAGCTTGCACCGAGTCGATTGCTCGGGGGCCTGTTGGCAATGCTGTCGATGCCTGTGAGTGACGGAGGGGGGGGGGGTTGTATGGTGGGGGTTGGGGGTGAGAGTAGGCAGGACGTGACTGCGTTGCACATTGGCCAACGTCCAAGTTGCTCGCCAAACCGCTCAATTGCTCCACTTTTACCCCTCTCGACTAGTGCGCACTCGTGCAGCGCGAGGAGAAGAAAAGCGCCAAGTAGCTCTCGGGCCACTTTATTGTCTTTGGCCTAACACTGGCTGCAAACAAGTCTATGACTCTGTTGACGGCGCAGGCATCAGCTGCGTTTAGTAGGCTCACGGGGGTCGATGATTGCCATAGTTTTCGCTTCATCTCTCTTCCAAGTAGCTGAACGTAGTTTATTGATTAGAATGACTGTCCGTCATTAAGTGAAGTGACGCGACGATGGCGGTCGAGGATCCGCAGGGGCTTAAAATGGTGGGATATGTTTTTTTTGTTGTTTTTTTATTTAGGTATGAGTTAAGTGTGTAGGGATCTTTGATTAGTTGTTACTACCTGTTTTTTCGTTCCAGCTTTGTCGAAATACGTCTTTATACCATGAAACCTTGTGCGAGGTGTGAAAAAGACAATAATCTGTACTCTTGAACAGATTAAGTGTCTTTGATCAGTAGTTTCATAATTATGTTTTTATCTTAATATGTTAAGTGTAATGATGGGATCATGTCGATTGAAAGTATTTCAATATAGCTTTTTATATAGCGTAACTAGCTTAGGTAGCTAAGTAGACAGCTAAGTTTGATAGTGGTTTTGACTTTATTTCGTACATTTTGTATATTTTGTGGTGTGAATATCTAATATACTATATAGATTTGAAAACGGAAGACAGGTTTTCCAGAAGTTTGAGTGACACATTTTGCAATACGTACATGGTTTAAACACAGTTGTTAAAGATTAAGAAATTTATGATATCAGTTTCCGGTCTTGACACCACGGGACACGTTTTCTCGTGGCTCTCCCACATCTTAAAACTCTGTTCCATCTTTATCATCCTCACTCCCAACATCATCATTTCTGTATTTCAATGAAGTCTGAGGGTCAAATGATATTGCTGTAAGGACAGTCGGTGCCCTCGTTAAACTCAAAGTACCTTCCTACTTTTGTGATTTCATAACGACACTCCGAGATTATGTACGGGAACTAGTTTCGAGCTATTCGTGAGAGTTAAAGATGCCCTCATTATTAAACGTGATGAGTGGATTTAATAGCTCGATCAATTCGATATTGCAATGCATTTAGATTACCGTTGAATGGCGATGTAGAGCCTGGCGTTCTCGCTGTCATAATGGATTACGCTTCCAGATGGCATCAGTTTGTGAACGAATGCTGATTCGGACATGAGATACCTTAAGGCTCTTTGTAACGTTGTTGGTTGGCAAAACGTTGAGGGAAAAGTGAGTTGGCTTCGGGGACATTTCGGACCAACCAATTGGCAAGCGAAGCGATCGCAAATGAAGTGGCCACACATAAGGAGGAGGATAAACTGTCAACTCGGGTCTAGAATTCGAAGGGGAAGACGAGAGCAAGGCGTCCAACGTAATATGTTTAGACGTTCGTCTGTTTTGTGCGCTCAATTGTCTCCCAGTTTCTTTTTCCCCCGATGACCCGTGTATTAGATTAATTGAATGGTGCAGTGGCTTAATTAAATAAGAAGTTTACAAGACCGCAGTTGCCGGTTCATTGAGTGCCTGGCTCCGCCGTCTCGCGGCGGCTACCACCGTTACCGTTGCCGTCGAATGTCGGTGTCTGGCCCACGCGCCGCACGCGCGCGCCATCCTTCGCCTAAGGTAACGGTAATTAACCTTAATGAAAGATCAATACACCAACGAAGCCCCTGACTCGGGGGCCAATTCGAACTGGAAACGAGCAAGCTGATGCCGTCTCTTTGCTGCGCTCCGCTGGCGTTCACGCTGACCAACAACCGTCGACGGCGATGATGAGAACTCTCAGGGATCGTACTCCCCCTTTCCCTTTAGTCCCCTTATTCCTACTACTTATTTTGCCCTTTTCTAGCTCCCCGAAGAACGAAACGCTGATGGCCAATCGTCAGACTTAAAGGGATCCTGCTTTAACTCGAATTCGCTTTTATTCACCCGTCTTTCTTTCTCTCTTGGGCAGGGAATCTTTTATTCTATTTCACGATCTGTATAACAAGAATCAAATAAGTACTGTACATAGAACTAAAATAAAACCAGTTGTTGCTAATCTGTATACAATGGTAGGTATTTGATTTTGAGAGTATACCTACCTACAATACAATGTTATATACAATGTTGCAGTGGTTAAACATAATTTAGATGATCGAAAAAGTTTTTCTCAAAACGTTGTAAGGTTAACCTTCTTCGTCTTGGTTTGAGAAATGAAGGGCTTGGTGCAAAAGGGTGTTAAGTAACATTTTTACAATTTCGAGGAAAACCTGTTTAAAGATCTGAACTTGACTTGCTGTCTATGAACTATTTTACACTTCTTCCACTACATATTTTTTGCACCTATTGTTGTTTTGCTCAAAATTGTGCGTTATGAAGGTAGAATTGCATCTAACACATTCGAAAATGCTTCGAAAAGATCATTTTTTGACTAAAGTGTTACTTTCAAGTGGTATTTTTATTGTGATGAAATTTAATAATTTGTGATTACTTTTTTTCATATAAAAATACCGTATGAAATGCTTGTAAACGTGTTTTTGCAATGTAGTTTACCGGTTTGAGATTTGATTATACGTGTACTGTATACCAAGTTTGTGCACGTAGAATGCATTAATCAGCATTTTCAGATATTTACATATTATAACATAATCTGTTAAATGTTTTGTATCACGTATACAAATAGTTCGACAAACAGATAGTGACTTGGGATAGTCACAAAATAACGGATTTCACATTCTTACGATAAAATCTATACAACAGGTTAGCTTAAAAAAAAAGCTTGTTGCTGAAAAGTACAGTAATTGAATTCTGCATTTCAGTTCGCGATTTTAGAAAATCAGTGTCATTTTATTTTTCGGTGAGATGACAAGCGACATTGTGGTCAAAATGGAGAATGATTTCTAATTACATGTTTACCTTTTTACAATTTAATTATGTTTATTTGTGGGTTTTATTTTTCACCGAAAAGGGTTCATTCGGACGGTGTGCTGGATAACACAGGTGGCCATGTTCAGTTTGTCGTGTACTTAATGGAAAACGTAAATAACACTCTAATTAACTGATTGGGTTTGACAAATTACAGCGTAGTTATGAAATACGAGCGAATTAATTGGACCCATTTGTGGAATCATTGCACGTGGCTTGAAACAAAATTATATAGACACTAAAGGATTCTGGGTTATTTGATTCTGTCTTTTGAAAGGCAAATAGTTTGAGCGAAGATCTATTTTGTTTTTCAAATAAATTATTGGTTAGTTGTCTGATTGGTAATGGTACGAAACATTTCGTTCAGTTTATTTCAATGGCTACTAGAAATAACAAACGTACTTGGTGACTGCTTAACAACGTATATATATACGTTGTTAAGCAGTTACCAAGTGAGTTATCAATTATTTTTTTACTGATTGACCACTATGGAGGGTGTTCAAAAATTATCTTTACAACTTTATTATAAGAATGACAACTGGATCATTTTGCACCATAGAGAACTAACTCACTTTTTATCGTTTCTGAGCGATGCATGAAATGAGTAAGTCATGATCTAGACATAGACTAAGAATTATATCGTTGGACCAATTACAAAACCTCACACGATACTATGTACCAATCGGAATAGCATGCAACCCTATGGACAAACCATACGTAAAATCATCGTTTTCTCAAATTGAAGTTGTTTTCTTTTACTTAGTTCGGCATGGTTTAAGTATGATTTACGATCCAATTGTAAAGATAATTTTCGGACACCCTGTATATTAAAAAATTGGCTTTTTTATGGTTTAGTTGAATTATGGCGATAAGTTGTTTAGATTTTAGTGGATAAAGAAATTGGTTCAAGTTCCAATTGGTTTAAAGTTCCTATCTTTTCATGCAAATACCCGACTGAGCGCACAAACATACACAAAGCTTACACGTTGATTTATGTTGTCGACAATCTATCTTTACGATTAACGCCTGCTGAATACATAGTGAGGACGCTGAACGACTGTCCACTTAACACCAATCATTGTCGTGATTTGTGATGGCAGCAAATGATAAGCTACTACCACTCGTTCGTTACGCTCGTTGAATTCGCTATCAACAATCAACCTTTTGGGGGTTTATAAACTCGTACGTCTTAATTCTTTCAAGTCTTTCGACACGCCGCTTTTTTTTCCGTACTTGAGAATTAGAAACGCGTACGACAATTTTCTTCGGAACGTTTCCAAGCAGGGGAGGGGGAGAAAAATAATTTCTTGAGCCATTCACATATTTCACATACGACGACTCGCTTTTCGGATTTCTATTTTTCACGACTTAAAGGGATGGATGAATGGATGGTGGTGGTGGCGGTGCGCGTGATGCTTGGGTCGCAATTCGGACGTGTTGAGGTTATCGGCATCGCGGTCACTGCATCTAAAACCATTGGGGACAGTTGGAGTTGTCTGCCACCGACCAAGTAATCGTCCGTCTCGACCAGTGTGTGTTCATTAATCGCAGCCCCGTGCTTTTAGCTTTTCTCGTTTCGCTCGAATGCGTCTCGTCCCGGCTAATTCGAACGACCCGGTTTGTGCGACATTCCCACCAAGCATTGGTGGACGGGCGGACTGATCGAATTACTCGTGCACGGCTGCTTGAAATGGAATTTCTGTTAACTTCCAATCCACTTCATGAATAGCTGAAAGAGAGAGAGAGAGAGAGAGAGACTTTCATACTGTTTACTCACCACAACTGCAGCAAGCAGAACGCGAGTTTGATTCACCATCGCAATCAGATGTTGCTTGGCTGAGGAGCCAATCTTGAGAAGTTGTCGTCGTCCTCTTTTCTCGTGTCCTTTTCTCTTTTTTTTTTCCGCATCTCGTACTTGACAGGTTCTTGATAAATCAGTAAGGGCTAGTACAGCAAATGTCATCGACAGAACATTCATGCTGACAGTTTTCCGGACTTTTCATTTTTTTGTTGTCGTTGAACGAAGGACGATTTTAATCTTTTAAATGTGTCATGTAATTGCTTGGCGCATAAGATTTATTTTCTATAATTGGCATCATTTTCTAAGGATGTTGGTTGGTTAAATTTAAAAATATTGTTGGTCTGAAATATACTTATTGACGTCGGCGTAGAGTGTAAACCTGTAATTCTATTTTGGCTTGTTTTGAGAATAACATAACTAAGAAAACCATCAATTGAAGGCTTGCCCGGAATAACGTTGCATGTAACAATTCATAGTTTTGAGTAAATGACAAAAGTAGTATTCAACAACACATTGATTGTCACATATTACATGATCAATTTCTAAGTGATGTGATATATGCATGTTTTAGGTAGGTATGAGTTTGTCTATTGACAGCACTAGCTAGACCTATAGTATATGAGGTACAGTTTTCCATAATAATCTCAATATTGAATGTTTGTAACATACAACGTTATTCCGGGCAAGCCTTCAATTAAGAAAACATCAATTAAGAACCTGGTTTTACAATTTAATTTTCTACAATTTTTGGATGAAACCATAACATAAGTTACTATACTAAAATATAATATGTCATGATGAAACTGAACTCAAGAAGGTTAATGCACTGTTTGTGAATGCGCGAACGGCTATGTAACATTGCGGTAATTTGACAATCGATGTAAACGTCTAATATAAACAGTTGATAAAAATAGTTGTCATGAAATGTGAACATCAACTGTTGCATTCATCATTGTGAGATTTTGGGTGCTAGGTCTGGAAGTAAAATTTGACAAAAGAGTATAAAAAAAAGGTTTACTGCTGTAATCTCGCACTGACTTATTACTAGAGCAGCGTCAACGTTAGGTTGTTGTTATGACACGTCGCAACGGGGGCTGGGGGATAGAAAACTTTTGTCTTTTAATGAAAGGAAGGCACAGCTCGTGGGAGGCAGGACCAAGAAAAAGAGACGAGGGAATTCTAAATAACAACAGGCGATTTAATTTTTCGGAGTTGGCCACCCGATGCTGTTGGTGCCGCGTGCGCGTGTGGTGGTGGTTCAGTGTGTGTGTGTGTGTGTGTGTGGTGCCCACGTCATCCGTCGTGTAGCATTTGGCGCCGACGGGAGACTATTGATCTGGTTTCTGCTTTACTTCAAACTGACACCCACCCTTTTCTCTCCCCCTTCTTTTCGTCCCCAACTCACCAGGGTTCATTGCCAGAACCGGGGCAGTAACAGTAAATATTTTGATACCACCACGGCAGTGGTTAATTAAGACAAGTCCGACGCTTTTAACAACAGCGCTAATAAATTATGATTATGCCAAGCGCAGCTTTCTGTGGGAATTAATCAGCTTCATTGTGAGGCACCTAATACCCTTGTTGCGTTGGAAATGACGCGCAAAAAAGCGATAATTATGTATTGAATTAATGCAACGTGTGTGTATGTGCTTCTGTTTTGACGCCATTAAGAAGAGGTGCCACCACCAACGTCGCCCATGTTTTGTTTCGCCCGATAAAAGCCATTTTTATAGACTTTCAGAACCTAGGGGTTTTGTGTTTTTTTATATATATATATATTTTTTGTCTTTATCCTTTCTCCAGGGGGGAAAGTGCGAGTTGAGTTTTTGAAATCTTGTTTGCTAGAGATTACAAGTTTTAGAAGCTTGTTATTGTGTGACAGAGATTTTCAAAGTTAGCTTTAGTTGTGTGGAAAGTAGGAAATGTCAAGAGAGACTAAGGTGGGTGCAGTGTTCAAAGTGTTAATTTAGAAATTTAAGCTCTACATTTTGATGAAATTACAGTATTTTTCCGGACGCGTTAAAATTAACGAATGCAGTATATGTATACTTGTATATAAGTTTATGTACATATAAATATATAGTGGAATCCGGTTATTATGATCACTTTGAGACTAGTGCTTTTTGACAACAATATCCGACTAATAACACTATTAAACAATGGCTAAAAAATAATAAATAATGATTTGGGATTATGATAACAATTACCGATTAATAATAATATCTGTGATTAAAACCAATAACCGGATTCCACTGTATATACACAGTGTAGGCTATGTTATACAGTTACACATTGTATTGCTTCAAAACTTCTGTCACGTCTCTTTTCAATTTTTGTAACTTTTTGTTGAACAAGTATAAAAAACTGAACACTTTTAATTTCTGATCGATGTGAAGAATAATTTTTTTTTACTTTTGCAAGATCGATTAATGAGCCTTATGAAACGCGACTGCCAGAAACGAAAGAACTATTTTTAGATAATAAAAATCTGTCAGAAGAGGAAAGTGCCATTTCATTGAGATCAATAATAATTTCCGACAGTCATGGAAAAGTAGAAGAAAAAAACCCCTTTTAACCAAGAAAATAAGTGGCACTACCATCGCTTTTGATGGGCATAATTAGAGTTGAAAGAAGTTTTTGGTTGTTCCTAACTGAACGCATTCCTGTAAGAGTTGTAAAATGAAATGGAAAATTTTGAAATAATCGGTTGCTTTTTTTCTTCATATTTTTAATGTTACTGAAGTAGAGAACATTTAGTCTTCATTCTTTTAAGACTTTTTAAAAAAAACTTTAAATTTTAGAAATTACTGACGCAAAATTCAATAAAACGGGAGTTGGAGCTAAGCCTCAGTTTCTAAGTGTAATTGTTTTCTTTCGTTTACACAGCTAACGATTTGTTTTATGAACATAATTGTAAGTACAGTACTTTATATCTGCTGTAATTTAAACTTGGATACATCTATCTAGCATTTCACACAATAGATCCCTCCCCCTCCCTCGTCGTATGGGTATTTGTGGGTTTTTTAAAGGAAAGCAAAGGATTGTAAAAGTCGATAGTTTCACAAACCCTTTGGTGCGGAGTGAAACTCAAAGCGTGGGTTTGAGAATTGGTTTGAATTCAATGCCTATGTGGGTATAGTTGATAGGGGTGGTTATTACACTTGTTCTAATTGGTTCCACGTGTTTACCAGTGTTCGGGCCGGGGAAGCGGCGTCTCGCACCAGCTTTGTTGATGATTTTGTGGTTGCAAATAAGTCGCTCGTTTGTTTGGAAGTGTTTCTCGTTTGCACGCGTAAAATCGATCCTTTGACCAAATAAGCACGGTTAGCTAACGAGATTTGATTCAAACCCCTCGATCTGGGCCGAAAAGTTAGCGGGTGTCAAGGGAAATGTTTTGTACCTTGCTAGGCACGGATCGGGAAATTTTCAAACACCGCACAACGCCATTCGTTGAGGGAGCCAAAGCATTTTTGAGGGATGCAAATGAAGATTGTGTAAAATTGGTTTCCAGGGACGACAACACTTTTGACTCGACGCTTCCCGCTGTTGCTACTTTTGGCGAACACGCTAGAATGCTTCATTTTCGCTCGCCTCCTATCCCTCTTCCACGCACCATTCATTTTCTCTCTCTTTCTCTTCTCTATTCCGCTCGAGCTCGGAGTAATTAAATTTATGCAAATATCTCCGAAGTAAGTTAATAAATAAAAGTTGCAGATTCATATGACGACTCGTTCCAGCGGCGCTCGAGTGAGTCAGCGCGTTTCGACATCAATGCCCAGTGTAAACAGCATGTGCTTAATTAGCCTAGGCATAGCACGACTTTTGCCATCATTATGGCTTTTTTTCTCTTTTATATCCCTCTTTCTCATATACCTTTGCATAATCTGTTAACCTTATTGAACAAAAGGGTTTAGAAAGTTTAATTAGCTCTTGGGTTGTCGTATTTGCTGAGAGATTTTCGGTTTATCTTCTGGCAACGTTGGAATTAAGTAGTGCAAATATTTTTCTCTCGTTGGTTGTGTTTTTTTATGTTATAATAGTGGGTTTTATTTCTTGTAATTTTAAAGCGATTTTTTTGTTTTCACATTTAATGAACTGTCGAACAAGATTCAACTCAAATAGAAGATTTATTCAATCAGGTGTACTACTAGAAATTTTTAAACACAGCTGTTGAATTCAGTAAATAAATGCCGTGTGCTCTGTATCCATTGAGTATCAGCACAGCAGATGCTATTAAAAGTTGATATATTCACCCATGCCGTCATTCGATTTAGTTTCTTTTACTAGCATACAACGTTTAGGCCAAAAACACCGCCATTTTTTCTTTATCTCATTATAATCTGCTTTCAAAAGCGCCAAAGCAATGGACGTTGGCATGGTAACCATGACGGAAGCTCATGCGTAAATATACGAAAATAATAAATATTTGAATCTGATTGGGCCATCAACGTCACTTTTCAGTTTATTCCTAACAACTTTCCAACTTTTAAGCTCATAGATGATCTGACATGTTTTTTTTATGCGTGTTTTCCAGATCTGAAAAAAAAATCTAGGAGTGTTTGATCGATCTTTGGAACGGTGTTTCCAAAGATAATGAATATTTAATTTATCAATGTTTCTCGGCTACAAACACCGTTCATCGATGGCTATACAATTTCTAATCGATTTTGATATTTTTCTGGAATGTATTCCAAGTCGGTTATAGTTGAAATTGAAACTTCTGGAAACTTCATCATTGGCTAAAATGCTTTAAGAAAAAAGTTATGAAAATTTATTCAAACTTTTCTTTTGTTCTCTTTATCAACTGCAAATGGCGGATAGATCCTAAAGCATTTTGCGTTCTTTCTTTTGATCTCTCGTTTTCACCCAAACTCTCTTTAGTCTGCGGTTAATTTGAGGGGCTATTGGATCAAAATGATGTTATTACCGGATACGCGATACATACAGTAATAAGCTACGAAGCTCGACTTTCTCATTGGTGGCCAGCACGACGTAGCGAGATGATGATGAGGATGAATGAATAGTTACCATTTTCTCCCAGCGAGAGAATGCGAAATTGAAGTGGGCTCCTCGCAAATTGCCTTAGTAGGCGAACGCACGTTCTCTCCAATGCCTTTTCTTTAATGCAGTCTCTCGTCTTCTTCTTCCTCTTCCATCTCTTCTTCTCACGAGGCATTATGAGACAGAAATGCGTCGAGAAGACAAGAAGAAAGGGAAAAGGGTGTGCGCGCACGAGCCTTTGCTCGATCTATATTACTTCCCGTTGGCTAAGAATTGATTGCATACGAGTCTACCCGGTGCCTCTTTTGAGCATTGCCGCTCACCCCAGACGACCAGTTGGTTGCCTTGGGCCGCCACCCACATGTTGATTGCTACTGATAAACGATTCCCAACTGTTGAGACTCCGAAGACCGCGGGACTGTGGAAGCGAGCAGGTTGCAGTTGCCTTTTCAATCGATTGTGCAACTTCTTTGCCGCGCTCTAGGCTTGCCTTTCTTTTCGTATTTTCTTGCTTTTTTTGGTCTCAATAGTCTTGTTCCAAAGAAAAAAATAGCCTTGTAAGATAAGAGAAAAAAATGGACAAAGACCCGACACGATTAATTCTATCGTAGCAATACAAACAGAAATACTTGCAGCGAATCAATTTATAGTTTAACTTGGGTCACTCGATAGTCATGAAATTTACAGCCTGTATGTATATGCAACACAGGTCAGGCTGAAAACCCGAATTCGAATTGGTCACAACGCGTTGTGGTTGTGGTTTTTTTTTTGTTCAATGAGCGAATTCAAGTTTTGCGTCAGACATAAACACTAGATGTGCAGATTTGAAGTAGATTTAAAAAATCTGTAACGAGATACAACCAAATTATGACATTTCTATGACGTATTGGTATAGTGTTTCGATAGTAATAGCCATTATACCCGCTGAAAGTAAGCCGACACGTTACATTCATCATTGACAGTATATGGCGTTTTTATTTTTACAATTTCGTTGTATATCGTTACTGAAAGTATTTCCAGACTATAGTTTATAAAATATGTTGGAATTTGACAAGGAAAGAGTTCTCACGATTCTTGACTTAACTGGCACCTATTTTAATTAAAATAGTCTTTGTGATTTCTCGAAAGCTCAAACCACACTGATTGTAGGCTCACTCACTATTTCACATTCTAATGTTACACAACTGGTTTCAGAGTTAACATAGTCTGCGAGTTTTGTTATGATGAAAATGCAATGACCGTTGCTGTTCTTTATTATCAGTAAATGAACGTTCTTGTTTGTTTCTAATCGTGTTTATTGCTTTTTGTTGTTATTTCTTTCACCATTGAGGTTTTGTTATTATTATTTTTTTGTCCCATCTCTATTTCGTGTCTCGACTTTCTTTTTATTCCATTTCTTCGTTTGCTTTGTTTTTTCTTCCTTGTAACTCCTATTTGAAAAGATCTTATCTAGTAATTGTCTCGTGAAAGGAAATGTTTACTTGCGTCTGATGATGAACGATAGTTTGATACTCTTGACCAGTTCTTTCGGATGATATTTCGGGTTTATCTCTGTTATGGGGTTTGTTCAGGAAAAAAGATCTTGGACGAAGAAAAAACAGACGAAGTTTGACACTTGTGGATGAAATAGAAACAAGGATAGCGTTTACAAAATATCTTTGAGCCTGAGTTAGGATGATAAGTGGTTTATCGCAAAATCTCGAGCAAGGTCAAAGGAAATTGGATGTTCTGTTGGTGCTGGTATTGAAAATGCATAAACTGAACACGATCGTGAATAATAGAAATTTAATATCCCCCCATAGTCGATAGGCTTGAAACCCTCAGCTCATAAATAGAAACAACTTGAGCTTGTAAAGAATATCTTGGTTTTTATTTTTTCAATAGAAGGAAAAGTTTGACAGCATGTTACTTGTAAGTTTTGACACTAGATGGTTTTTTAAAAACTATGTATTACATTTCCAAGAATAGCGGATGAATCACCAACAGAAAAAAATAACTCACTACTGCAGTATGTCTGTCGTGTTGCAATCATTTTCATCAATTATATTGCTAAATTTTTTGCGGAAATTGGTTTACCAGTGGAATGTTCAAATTTAAAGATTCAATAAGCGTTGTTAGAGCTTCCAAGTTGAAGATGTACCCGAAGATCTTTTTATGAATACTGTTATTTTTGTCAAAAACTCTTATTAAAGATGTTTAAAGATGATGCGAATTAGGAATAAACGTGTTTGCAGTTTTATTATATCAAAAACAGTATGAAATTAATTATTGTTACTAGCAAGTGTGTTCTACGTTGTTCGTTAGTAACCTAGAAGTTTATGATATAAACGTAGTTCTATGTTATGAACTTGCCATACGCTTCGAGTATTGCTAAATGTATTGCAGAGACGCACATGTTTAACTGAGTGTGCTATGTTGTGGTCTTGTTTATGGAGGTGACAATGTCTGAATATAAATTACAAAATATTAATACAATATAGTATAGATGTCTGATTATCGTCGACGTGTCACAATCTGGTGACAGCATTGTTTGGTTATGCATATTTTAAATGTAGCGATTTTAAAAACAAATTAGTGTCAAGTGTCACGAACTAAATCATTGTTTTACATTCGTTTACTAATTTTTGTATTTGTATAACTTATTTTGTATTGGATTGTTTTTGTTTGTCGGTGATTTTATTCGCTCAACTTAATTATTTTGTTTGCTTACATATAAATAATTATGAAATTATTTGCAAGTTCTATGACCGATTTTTCACGTTGCAACTAAGAGAATACTTCATTTTGGTAATGGTATTTTTTATAGATGTTAGCTTTGTTCTGTTGTGTTACTGGTGGATGAAACAGCACTTTTGGAACATGACTGCATTCTCGGGTGCAATGCTGATGTTGCAAACTTCTTGCTTTTTTCGCTCGATGTGCACAAAAGGGTGGCGAATTTCGCTATCAACTGCCCAGTCCAACACGTGTAATCCTCTTTTCTTCCCTGTGGCTACACTATCCTCTTCTTCCGCTGTACTTGCTCGCCAGATTGCCTCTTGTCACATCGCGATACGACATCATTCCTCAGGTGGCATAGAGTAGAGAAGGCACACCAGTGGGTACCACAACCTTCTTGTCTCTTTTATTGGTTCAAGATGGTACCCAAGGTTTCTACTTTGTTCGTGGTTGGCTTGCTGTTGCGGTTCGCTTTGCCAACCTGGTTTTCGCTGCACCGTAATACACACTCGGTGGTTATTGAAGTGGACTGTCGTTGAGCTCCGAACATCAAATGTGGGATTCTTTGGACTGGAGTTGTCCTACTTCGTTTTGGCTTGGTTCGTACAAGTTAAAGCATCGGGCGACAACAACAAAGACTTGGGTTACTTTTTAACATGGAAGATGTCAGTCGAAATTCTGCTCTCGTAACTTGACAGACTTCCAACATTGTCCCGCAGAACAAATATGATGGAAACTGGGGGGGGGGGAGTTGGGTTTTCGAAGGGAAGATGAGGTTTATTTTTCACTTTGACAGTGGAATTCTTGACGCTAGCGAAATGGCTAGTCTAGTCGCTATAGGTCTTTGCCCTTACCACGTGTTCCCCCCCCTTACGCAAGTATTCGCAAATGGGTTTTTCGTGTTCGCCGATCGAGATGGCGGCGCTCGTGTTTCAACGCGAAGTTTGTTCAAATATTAACCGCCAGACGGTTCTGAAAAGCCTTTCGTACCCTAGTCTTAACTTTGGGTAGTCCAATGTAAGCGTCTTTTTTTTTTATCTATGCTATTCTCTTACGTTTTGTCTCAAGACTGAAACTCGATAATGGTTCATTCGACCATTTTCACGTGATAAACGATCAATATTATTTGTGACTAGCTGAAAAAACCCGTGCCTAGAACGAGTGTATTTACGAGTATATTTTGTTCTCAAACATATTTTCTAATTTCCCGCGTTAAGTTTAAAATACCCTATACATTTATAGGTTTCTCACATTCGTGCGTGGTTACTTGCTTAATGTCATGCTGGAAAGCTTGAAAAAGCTGTAGCCATGCACTGCGTGCGTGGTGCTGAAAAGCTTGACAAAGCTGTAGTTATTGTGCTGTGTGGTGCAGGAAAGCTTGGAAACGTTTTATGATGCTGTGTTATGCAGGAAAGCTTGAAACAATATTGCTTGCTAAAAGCAAACAAAAAACCCGTCTGCCTATAAACTATGGCATTTAGCGTCCGGCATATTACTCTTTAATTGAAGATATATAAATACCCAGTGACTTCCGTGAGACAGACGAATTCATCGACATCTTATTTATCAAGATACATCAAGCCTTTTAGCCTATAGGATGAAACAAAGAATCATACATATTGTACGTACGTCCTAAAACATCACTCTCCTTCTTGCGCAGTCGGGTGAGAAACCTAGCAATGCGCCGTGCTACGCTTGAAAAATCTCTAGCGATGCGCTGTGCTGTGATAGAAAGCCTAGAAATGTCGCAGCAATCTGCTGTGTATAAACGACGCATTGGTCTGTTTCTCAATAAATTTTCTCATATAATTTCTTCCTGGATACCAAATTTTGTGCTTAAACGTTTTATGCCTGCAATCTCATAGAAAAACAGACATGAATTTTATTTTTGTATATTATTTATATGGATTAGTCGGTTAAGAGAAACTGGTAATTTTTCTATTCTCAAGTGTTAGGATGTGATAGTTTACGTTCACGTATCATGTGCACGAGAGAAACGTTCTCATGTACCACGAGAAATTGCGACGTTGCTTGTTGTTACGTGTCGTGAACTTTTAATATCAGGGTTGGCAAGCATTATGAATAATTAGGATGATTAAATTGCCTCGCCATTTGGAACGGCGTCGAGCCGCAGTTACACGAAGACGGATGATAAAATTATAAAGGCGACATCTCTCGAGTGACTAATACTGCTCGCCAATTCTGAATGATAAAGGTCATTTTGTCGCGACCCGCGTGACCGAAGGGAAAACAGATTATGTGTTGTCTCGGCGTCCAATTAAACGACGGCATCCCCGTCCCCCTCTCCGTTTTAGTTTAAACTCTTTTGGTAAATGGTAATGTTTACATTATAAATCGTTCGTAATACACTTTGGTCCACACTGTTTGATTCGGTTATTACAGTGGTTTTAAGTTAGAAACGAGACGCGACTTCATTAGTAACGTATTGTGGTTTCTACAAGAACTTGTAGTGTTGTTTTTTTTTCTAGAAATATTTGTAATTGTCATTGTTCGAGTCGTTGACACATTCGCATTGGTTGACATGTTTGTGTAAGTGTGCTCGAGAGTTATTTACAGCTTGCGTCAGGCACCTAAATGATAGTTATATTTCATAACAACAGGTGGCCACGCTAGTAATGGGTGGAGTTTAGAAGTTACTAACTACCCAATCCAGTTTTGTCTTCAAGTTTATTTTCCTGCAATACTTGTAACTTTGTATCATGATACTTATATCATTTCTTTGAATACTTGTAATCGAGGAAATACTTTGAATACTTGAACCATTTCCACGCTTAAATCGGGCTTTTATTACTATCATTTTGTCGTGGATCATAGATAATCACGCGATCAATTTTGGTATCAAAATCAACACCAAGTTCGCAAATCCTTATGACTTTTGCTGAACAAAGACTGCAATAGACTGCAAGATCTATTATTTCTTACTAAATGACGTTAGTGTTACGAGCAGCAGTTTTGCAAATCTTTATTGCTTTTGGTGACTGTAACGATAGCGTACCGTTATGTGTGGGTTAGTTTTGGGTGTAATTTCTTTGTGGCGAAATGAACATCAGTTTTGTAAATCTTTACTGCGTTTGGTATGCAACGTGCTTTCGTGCTACGTGTGTGGTAATTTGTGTTTTGTAAACGAATGAACATCGGTTGGCGAATCTTTATTGCTTTTGGTGTGCTGCTGAGTTTTTTATTTTATTTTATTTTTATTTTTTTTTTGCGAGTTTTGGATCTTTGGAGTTCGAATAACGCGTTCTTGCGTGGGCGGTGTAAGGGTGATAAAAGGCGCATCAGGTAGTAGCGCAATCAGTTGGCGCCAGGAATAACTGTGGAGGAGTAAGGGCGAAAGGAAGAAGGTGAAGAAGAAGTAGTAGTAAGTAATAGTAGAAGAAGAAGAGGTAGAAGAAGAGATGGTTGGGTGGAGGCAACGTTGATTACGGTAGCTGCGCAGCTTTTGCGCCACTCCGTAAAATGTAATCACGAGAAGATGCCAACTGTTTGCATAATTTACCACTTGTAGAGCGCTTGCTGCTACAAGTTGCGCTATAGTAACGCGTGAAGGCGCTTTTCTCCCGTTTCTCCATCTTTTTTATTTTTTATTTTTTATTTTTTATTTTATATTTTTATTTTACTTTCTACTTTTTTCTATTCTTCTGCAAGTTCCTAGTCGATGGTAGTAGTAGGTACGTGCGATGTGAATGGTGCGGTTTCTGATGGTTTGGCGATGCTGATTGAAATGGAAGCGGAGCAGGGGTGGTTATGGGCATCACGTGACTTTCCCTTTTTTTTTTCTCCTTCCCAAAATTTTTTTCTTCCATTTTCTTTTATTTTTCTTTCGCTTTTTTTCATACGCTGACTGCGCATCATCAAGCGCCGGAAGTTACCTCCCTTTCTTTATTCTGCTGAATTTTTTTTCTTGTGAATCTTCGATTTTTTTTTCAGTATAGTGCGAATAAAGACGAGACTTTTTTTTTAATTTTTGAAATTAAAAGATAGCATTAGGTAAATATATTATTTACAGGGTTAAATTGAAAGCAAAGAGACTTTTCACTCATTAATGTGTTTTTTTCATTACCTATGTTCAACAGTTGTTTTTTTTTTTGTGATGCGATTTGATAAGATAACGTCTTTAACTTTTACGTCTTTTACATTTCAGGTAAGAAAAAAATCGATTTTGTTGATTTATTCGTGGTAAAGGTAAGAGATCGTTGTGCTATATTTAAGTTGAATATTTGGAAGTGACATCGAAAACAACGAGCAAGTAGTTAACGAAAATTGGGGGAAAGTGGAGAAAATGATTTGTTTCATTTTACTACGTTTTTATTTTAATTTATTCTTGTTATTGAGCCAGCTCGTAATATATACTTAATATTTGTGACGTAGACGAAAACACTTGCAGATTGTGACCATTGTTTGAATCACACAACAAATTGACATTATGACGATGCTTTAAATGTGCATATTGGATTATTGTACTGCTGTTTGTTTCTATGTGAAACAAGGTGTACCGGTTTCAAAAAATGAAAATTGATTTATTACCTAGTTTTAATGTGTTATACAGATTAGTTGGCACATTTTGACATTTTTTATAGTTTATTTGTGTTGACAACGTTATCTTGTACACTTCTCGTAATCAAGTAACGAGCATCATCATTGAATGAAAATGAGATATTACCGATTGTTTTCCGAGTACAATCTTCGAAAGTCCGAATGAAGAACCTACGAATACTCTTTGCAATTGCATGTGAATTAAAACTGCGCATTGGATGCATACTGGGCTCATAACCTGTTGGGCTAGTGTGTAGCGGGGTGTTCAAGAATACACCGAGTCGATATAAATTAACAATAAAACTTTAGTAAGAACACATAGCCGGAATAAATAAACTCCGTCACAGAGAAAAAGTAGAATGGTCTATTTTTTACACAACAATAGCCAGCTTTCATACAGCTCATGCAAATGCTGCCCTGGGTAACTAAAGTTTATTTCCGAATGACTACCCTTTATATACTCCATGTTGATGAACACATTCGACGTTTTTTTTATCATTATGATGATGATTATGAATTTTTTAGGCTGTTTTTTTTTTTTGTTAGGGGCACCACTTCCAATTTCTTCTTGTCTCATTTTTTTGGTCGGTTAAGACGAGGAGCGTTAATTTTCTCCTCCACTTGTCTTTTTCGTCTCTTCCTTTACTTCGACTTTATGCCTAGGTCCTTTAGGCGCTTTCCCCTTCTTTACTTTTACCGCAGTTGAACATGCTTCAATCAATTGAGCCATTCTGCCAATTAATAGAACGGCCCCCAGGCCCTCCGTCAAATATTTGTCGTCTTTTCCTCGCGCAGCTGGAAGCCCCTTCGATTTCGTCGTCGTTGTCGTCGTTCTAAGCTTAATCATTGCGCATGCGCTAATGTTATCGCGCACAAGCATATATGTCCTACTATACTCTTCACGCAACTAATGTTTGGTTACTAACCACGATGGTTTGAGTTTTATTTTATTTTTTCGTAACTGTATCGTGTAAGAACATTTTTATCTAACGTAAAATAAACGCGTTAACCAATCACATGTAGATGAGATTGCAATCGTACGTTGTTGTGTCATAAAGCTGTGAAACCATCCTAGTTTGACGAATGTTCCAAGTATTAATTTCGATATTGTATCGAATAGGTGTTTTAAAAAAACTAAGATTTATTATTATTAAGGTTTCAACTGGTAACAAAAAGATGCACTTTTTTTAACAATTAATGCCATTTTATTCTATAAATGAAAAAAAAGTTTTTACATTTTTTTAACATTTATGAGAACGAACATGTTTCGAGAGGTTAACTCTCTTCGTCAGCGTTTGATGGAATGATGAGTAAAATCTTTTTTTCATTTATAGAATAAAATGGCATTAATTTTAAAAAAACTGTATTTTTTTGTTATCAGTTGAAACCTTAATATGAAATATAGTAGTTTGCATGTTGAGAAGGTAATATGAATTTAGACACTAAATTTTTATCATTACATAAAAGAACACATAAAATCAACAGACCCAAATAAAAACTGATTTAGTTCATAAGTGAATCAAGGTTAGGATTGAATAGAGAACAAAACTGAATTACCTGCAAAAACAAAGGGCTGCTCATTTGATCTACCCGCAAATATTGTATTAACAGAACATGTCATTATTCCAGCCACTTTCTCAGTTACTGAATGTATTCGTACAGCACTTCCCACAGAGGTAGAAGCTGAAAAAAGTATAGTATGCAAAAAAATATTTAATAATAGGTTACAATAATATACATCATCATATAAAAATTACATTAACTGACCAATGACAAGAACAATTAAGAATTAAGCAGTTGTTGATTTCAATATAACTAACTTTTTTGGAATACCAGTTTTAGCTGGTGTGGAACTTCTGAACGAATTTCTTGTATTTTCAAGTCAGGTCTATGGACAATACTTTTGAAGCATTGTATAACTACCACGGTATTCTTCGGTAGTATAAGTTTTCCATCATCAGTAAACTGATATGACAACTCATACCAGCTTCTGGTTCCATTGTTCAACCAAAGAACCTTAAGTTTCAATGGAAAATCTGAAATTCAAATACAAAAAGTCACACCATTAATCTTATTGCTAAATTTCGTTACTTGCAAAAAACACACAAAAACAGAGCAATAATCTGAAGACTATAACAACACAATAACAAAATAAAGAGTTAGCAGAACTTGTCAATTAATATTCATGGGAATTACAAATAATATTGAAGTTATAAAATTATTAACTAGTAGCATAAAGCCTGGCAGACAACAAGCAAAAGTTGTACAGCAGGCTTTCCAATTTTGAGCGAAAATTGGCTAATAAATAGCCCGTCAATAATGACAAGAACGCATTTTGTTTTCTTCATGCAAGTTATTGATTTAACTCATGTTGCTTCACAACATGTTACAGTTTATGTTTTAGCTCATGTTGCTTCGTATGAATGCTGCTTTGAAACATTCGTTGAAAAGCAACATTCATGTGAACAGTGGCGTAACTACTATTGAGCACGGATAAGCAGTGTTTAAAGGCCTGTAGCATTTGAAGGCTCAGTGAGAACAACCTTAACCTTGCTTTCACTTTTTCTCAGTTATTTTGTCATCTGAAACCCATCAGTCTGTTTGGTTTATTATTAGTTTGTATCATTTAACTAGAAAATGTGTCCACTGGCCTGTTCATTTCCACATGTTAAAGAAAACTGTTCACCCCACCATGACCAACAACGATACAAACTTTGTATAGTTGTTGGTCATGACATGACTGGAGTCATTATCAGAGGTGGATTTATAGCTACTCGCAGTAAGCAAAGAGTAGGGCTTCAAAAATTTAACAAATAACAAAACTCACCAGTAAAGACTAATTTTTAGAGGCCCCAATTAAAGTTGACCAATTCAATAAGTTTGTTTTAGCAAAGAAAAACTAGTTTTTTGTTTCCCCAAAAAACTAATAGTTAGTTTTTTTGACCCCACTGTTTAAAAATAATCATTTCATTTGTAATACATAATGTATACAATATTATCTAGCTTATGTTTAGAAAATTGCTCTCACAGGATTGAAATTTGCTGAACCTAATCTAAAATGCCATAATTCCTATATAAAAAGATTGTTAAGAAATAATTTATATCTTCATTAATTGGACATGTAGAGGTTTGTGTCTGCACCCTCTCCTCATGTTAGGCCTAGACCCAAAAATCATGACTTGCCACTAGAACAAAAAAGGGGGCCTTTTTTTTACATTTTGCTTATGGGCTGAAAATTTGTAGTTGCGCCACTGCATGTGAAGTAACATTCAAGTGGCAAAGCAACATGAATTGAATAATTTGTGTCATGAAAGCAAAATGTGCAACTGTTGTACAACTTTTGCTTTTCGTATGACAGTTAATGAAGTGCATGTTTTATAACACTAATTTCGTTGTTGCAAAGCAACAATTGCTGCAAAGAAACATTTGCTTGTGTTATTTATTACAGTTAACGTTTTAGTTCATTTTGCTTTACAACATAACTGCTCATCATAACTGAAGTCACAGTAGATAATATAAACACACAGGAAAAAGCAAAATATGTTAACCACTTTTTCTTAATTCCCCGCGTGGGTTGTTTTTACACTTCGTTCTCTGCAGGGAGTGTTCCAGTGAGAGTGAGTGAATTTTTTCCCTTTTGTCTTATCACCACATGTTTAGGGTAAAGAAAAACGTGTAGGAAAAATAAAACAACTCTGACCCTCCTATGTGTACACACAAAGAATGCGCATACACATACCATTTTATTATGTAAGATGTGTAAACAGC
>JAQIWH010000863.1:0-39039 GCA_034695005.1 Cryptops parisi | reverse complement strand
AGTACAAGTACTGTAGTTTGTACTTAAATACAAGTACCAAGTACTACATAATTACAAAGTACTTAAATACAAGTACTGAAAATGTACTTAAAATGTACTTGTTACGTGTACTTAAGTACTCGATATCCCTGTGGAATAGATAATGCATAGCAGATTAACCTAGCCAGGATTGACAAAAAAATTCAATGGTAGAAGTCGAATGCTCGGTCTGAATAATTAAAATGGGTTACAAAGTGTGGGCTAGAAATTATAGTATCATAGGAGGTAAGTACTTTGGGTTTAACGAGAGCACCGACTGGCTTTTACAGCTATGTCATTTGGTCCTCAGACTTTATTTAAATCAGGAAATACAGAAATAACGATGAGATGAGGATGATAAACATGGAACAGGGTTTTATAAAGCAGGAGGAAACGTGAGTGCCCCGAGAAAACCTGCCCCCACGGTGTCAGACCCTAAACTAGTATCATAGGATATCAGTGATCAGTGAAATTAAGTTACAGTTTAACTTAAAGGTTGTCCGACGCAATTTTTGAGTTGGCAATTCAAGCAATTCGCAGAGAACCTCTGATGTCGGTTTCTTGTCAACCAGTTTGCATTGGTTGGGCAAGAAGCTGATGTCACAGTTGTCCACAAATTGCTCGATTTACAACATCAAAAATTACGTACGTCATGTCACTGGGTGGGCATATCGCTGTATTTCGATATGCTGCAAATTTCGTAATTCGTGTTTCAATTGAATATTTAACTATAGTAAGCATCAATGTTGAACCAATACTGAGCAGTTTGTTAATTAACAAATACTGTTATTGATTGCACATATAAATTTTTAAGATTTAAAATTTTATATAATTAAATAATAGTACATGCCTAGGTTAGGTCATGTCATTGCTATAGCTTATTTAGGATAAGTCAGGTTCAAAATAGGTGGTTGCAGGCTATTAGCACACACTTTTAGGTTGCTTGTTTTTATTCATAAAAATGAGATTTTCTTTTGTTGGAAATAAAATTCAGCAAGATTAAATGCTGCTTGATTATATTATAACGTCACTTGTAGACGTTAATTAATCCGTTGTCTAACCACAGCCAGCACTAATTAGAATCATCGGCCGAGTGGCGTTCAGAAATTTCAGTGATAATTAAAATGATACTATTATTACATCAATTTCAAAATAATTATACTTACTCCGCTGACTCGATTTCAATAGACATGATACTCCTTTAACACTAGTACCAATATTAATTAGCAAATACTAAAACAATGAATTGAAATGTCGAACAATTCACCACGATGGTCACAAAAACCCAAACATCAACGCGCCATCTTGTTTGTTCTTTTTTTTGTGGTGTTGTTTTTCAAATGAAATCTCGCGTATTCTCGTTTGAGATCTCACAGAAGCCGGTCAACGCATCCACGATGGCGACGTTTCGTAGTATTTGATTGCATTGTTTATTATTGTTCCGTCGTTTTTTCACAGCTTTCGAGCGTTCCTATTTATCTTTCGTTGTTAAGTAAGTTGAACGTACAATCATGTGTCGAGCATTAATGAACACTTTTCGTATTTTCTTTCTTTTTAAAGCGGACCTCGTTGCCAATTTTGATTGTGTATTATGATGGCGGTAAAAACACGATTGTGAATTCCAATTTGGATTTTCTTGTTTGCATCCAACATTTTTCTCCCTCATTCATGCGTTATTCAAGCACGTACTTTATTCACTGTAGTATACGGGGTGATAAAAAACTGGATGCATAGTTTTTGAACTAAAATGATCGATTTTTCTCTAGCAGTAGTGTGCCTAGCTTTTTATATTGTTTTGACAAGTCCCTCCACATTCGCGAGGGTTACGTTTATGTAAAATTCTCGCGGATGTTGGAACCACAATTTTACCGGGAAATGTGAGATTACGTTCGTGATAACGAATATAGAAATAGTAAATATAAGAAAATTGATACAAAAAGTAATTATAGTAAAATGAGTAGTCTTTCTTGTGTGAACATTGGTTCTTATTAATATGTAGGTAGCTATTACCACATACAAAAGAATATGTAACTTTTTAATTGATGTAAACTCTGGAAAGAACATTTACACGAAATGAGGATTAAATAAATATAGGCTTTCTTGTGTTATATTATGGAGGAGGTAACTATTACCACATAAAAATATATGTAACTTTTTAATTTTAAACTCTGGAAAGAACATTAACACTTGTTTGATGTTCAAATTTCAAATCACATTGAAATTATATTGGTAATCTAACTTAAAATTTATTTAGATGTTGGAAAAGAACTAAACAACATAACTATGTACGTTAATACAACAAAACATTTGCAAGATTCAGAAACTGTATATGTTGAGTAGATACATAGCTTGCATATATACATAAGCTATGTAATAGATACATAGCTAACATTATAACATACATGCGGAGTATTGGCAGTGTAGAGAATTTTTGTATGTTGATCGTATAAAGTAAATATAATGGATCCTATTATTTTTTTCTATTGCAGTAACTAATATTTAAATAATCAGTCTACATTGGTGCGATGAAGGACCAGAAGTTAGTGTACAAAGCAGCAGACCTTGTGTTTGCCAAAGTGCGAGGTTATCCACCATGGCCTGCACGGGTAAGTTTTACGACGTGACAAAACTTTTGTCGCAATTTTTGTGATTAATTTATTTATTTTATTAATTAATTTTTATTTATGTAGATTGATGGGGTCCATGAAGGAAGCAAACCGAGTGCAAATAAATATGATATTTTCTTCTTCGGAACTCATGAAACGTATGTTATCATTTACCTTAATTATAAAACTTGAAAACACGTTGTGGTGTGACAACAAACAGAGTTGAGACCATTCTCTTTTTGTCATCATAAACCACAGATATCAAAGGAAACATGCCGACAGGGTGTTTGAGTTATGCAATCTTGTGCGATTGTTTCCAACATACATTTTTTTTCACTCTTTTATTCTAAACAATGTTTAAAAAAAAATGAAGTGCTAATAATATCTAGTTGTTAAAATATACAATGGTTAATTTGTGGGTTAATTATTACTTGTAACTATTACTGACTGTAGATTTAACTAGTGGCATTGGTGAAATTGTTGGTTAATTTGTTTGTTTTATTTTGTTAGTGCCGTTTTGGGGAGCAAGGATCTCTTTCCTTACGACAAACATAAAGATAAACTTGGTAAAACGCAAAAGAGGAAAGGGTTCAACGAAGGACTGTGGGAGATTGAAAATGATCCCATGACACAGTTTCGTGGCAAGGTAAAGCTATTATTTAATTAAATTTGTCCAAATCATTTCCTGGAATTGCATAATTATATTCTAATTTTTGTTTTTTTAATTGGTAAGGAGGTTTGTGCAACTTTGTAAATTATTTTTCCATTAATTTGTTTTTCCAGCCATCGAGTGGAAATATTGCTAGTAGTACTGATAAAGAAGAACCCGAAGAAGTTGAAGAGGAGGAAGAGGAAGAAAGAGAAGAAGAGGAGGAGGAAGAAGATGCTGCACAAGATGCTGGTGATGACAACAGGCTTGTCATAGATGAAGAACCCCGGAATAAGGTGCTTTTGATTGATTGATTGTTAATTAATTAATTTTATATTCTTGCATACAAGTGATAATTATTTGTATATGTGTTGAGCTAATGAGTTATTAATTCCAATCTTTCATGGTGGATAGAAATCAAAAAAGGAATCAAAAACCAAAAAGAGAAAGGTAGATGATAAAGCAGCGGTAAGAATTCAATAACTTGTGTCAGAGTATAATAAGTGTAAAGTTGATTTATATTTTTTTTTTTTGTTAATGGTTTATTTTTTAAATCTACAGGTGGCGAAAAGGGTAAAAAAGGAGGATACATCGAAAAAGAACAAAGTTCCCGAAACAACTCACGAACCTGAGGATTCTGGAAATGCAGAAGATGATGTAAGTTTCTGAACTTGCTTTTGTTTATGGTAGAACAGCAAAGTCGATTTTAAAAACTCATTTAAAAATAAATTATAAATAATAATATTAATTGAGTTATCTGCCAGCATTAGTTTGTACTTTATTCACTAGATGGCGATACTTTCTCCATAGATAATATTTTTTAACCATAAAGGATAGTATAGTACTATGAATGTATTAAAAAAAGTTAGAATGTATTTAAGGTAGTTTTCATTATTTCCCTGTTATTTTATAGTACATACTGCAGTCTTAACCGTAGTCAATGGGGGTATATTATTATTATTTACATTTTAGTTTACTCAGTTTTCATTGTTGAAAATGTCTTGTTTGGATTTCTTTAATTGGTTGCATGGAACACTGATTGATTGGTTTTTCTCTTTAAAGAAAGAAAAAGGGGACCTGAAAATTAAACTTCAGACTGCTGAAAGCAGAGGTCGTAAAAAGAATCGAAAAGAAAGCGAACCCCCTGGTGAGAAAAAGGCTCCTCCGGAAGCAGAAGTTCCCAGACGAGGTTGGAATCTTAACTCAGAGTCTTCTTATCAGTTATGCACCTTTTGCTGATGAAACTGTAAAAACTATATTTGGTAGTTTTTCGTTTTGGAACGCCTCAACCACATAATTGCAATCATGAAAAAGTTATTTGCACGATTGCCGTTATGGGTAACTTGGCAGAGTGTTCAAATGATTGTTCGGATGTTCACGTTGAACAAAAAGGAGATCATTCTTGTTCTACAGTGGTTGAAAGGGAATGGAACTCCATGTGTTTTGATCCAACTTGGACAGCTTCAATTGTCAAACAGTTGTAAAAGTTTTGCCCGAAACTCGGATTCATGTACAGAATGCATTTCATTTAGAAAAGCTGCTTTTTGGATATTTATCATTTTAAAAGGCACTGATGTAATTATTTTTTGGGTCTGACATACGAATAGTTAGACAAAAATCTCTTGGCAACGGGAAACTGCCACATTTCATTTGAACACTTTGTAAACTAATAGTCACATATGCTTTAATGCCAAATCTGTGAGGAAAAATTTTTTGTTTTACAATTGCTTTCGAAACTCACTGCCTAGGTGTTTTTGTTTTTTTGTTGGGAATTTCATAAGTTTCCAACAAAAGAATATTTGTGTACATACGTATATCATTTCATACATACAGATGCATTGTTTTTATATCTATATATATTTAGAAATATTTCTCTAAAATTTAAACACCAGTGATGAAACTTGCACAAACTCTACATGACGGTAAAGAGATAAGCATGGAGGTGCATGATACATAGTTGCGCATATACATATATTCAGTATTATCTATAATATTGCATTGGTGAAATGCGGCAGAATGTCTTTTATTTTTCTTCGAATATTGAAGATTCTGACAAAATGGAGGGATGCATATAGTATTTGGTTGTGGTAGAAATAACTCGAAACAACATAAGTCAGAGGTAGTGCAATTTCATTAAGTTAATTTTTGGATTAATAAATTAGTGCAATAATCAGTATCAAAACGTCATGTTCATAATTTTTCACATCAATGCAAAAATATTACTACCTCTAACTATAACTCGTATATTTTTTTTTTACGGTCTCGTGGGCGTTTTAAGTTAGGGAAGTTTCAATTGTAATAGTTGATTGTAGATGCTATCACTCACTATTATGAATTTACTTGCACTACGCTAATAATGAATTCATGAAAGATTTTTGCACCAAGATTTCCATATCATACCCATATATCATTTCATATCAACGTTTCCATACTCTATAATGTATGGTGTGTTTTGTTTTTCCATATTTAAACAAAAACAGTGGCAATATTGCATGCATATATATATATTTTTTTTTTTGGAGGACATAATGTAGCGTACCTGTGGCATTGAGTCTCCAAAGTGTTACTTGAGGGTTAGACCATGACAGTGATTGTATAATGCTCGCCCCGTTGCAGGTCGGAAAACAGCTTCATCTCGACGAAGTGGACAGAAATCGGGCAGTCCGAGTCCCACGCCAGGCTCGAAAGATGGGTAAGTGGTGTATAGCGTCTGCTTTGGACAGGCTGATATCTTGGGGAATGCTCAAGAATCTCCCGCAATTATTTTTGTTTTTTGTTTTTCGTTTCGAAATCCTTTGAAAAAGGCAAACAAATGAGAGATATTAGTTTCATTTCCTATATATCGTAAAGTCTTAACCCAAGATATCAAAAATTCTGGAAACAAAAAATATGGTGGCTGAACGTTGTTGGCCGGCCGAATTATATTATAAAAAGTTGAAGAAAAAAAAATTAAGTTTTATTATTATTATTATTATTATAAAAAAAAAATAATTATTAGGATTCATATTATCATATTGAGGATTATTATTATTTGTTTCCGTATTACAATTTTGACATTGCTTCATGAGCAATTTGCAGATTCTGACCCACAACACAACTCGAGACATTATATGCTTTTGCCATATTAAGAGTAAGAGTGAAAGGATACGTTTTTACGTTGCCACCGAAATTATTTTCGTTCCTCTCCTTTAGCAAGACCCTATATGCCACAAACCAAGTACGACTTTGAAAAAGTTTTTGCAACTTTTGTATCACTGAATGAAAAGAAAAATGTTCTCACTTTCTAAATAATAATAATAATAATTATTATATACAAATTATGATGAAAAACCATATATTTGGCAAAAGCATTGATCTTTTTTTTTGTTGTATTTTTTTTTTTTATATAAATATACATAAATTATTAACTGCGCCGTGTGAAGCCAAAGGGAACTAAATACAAATTTTCGTGTTAGGTTATTATTGGTCCGACACCCACTCTAGATTTCACTGAGAAACTAACGTCGGTTGTTTACGTCAAAAGTCGCGTAATGCAAAAAAATATCCCTGTGATTGAGCATAGGTTTCAAATGCTTAATTCATATATTGCGAGAATTCTGTTTAGTTCCCTTTGGCTTCAGACGGCTCAACTATATAAAAAAATAAAACCATTTGTTAGTCATAGATTTTTTGGTACCTGTAAAGCATTGATGTAAGCCGAAAAATTTTATTTTTCTGTCTACGTTTTGGTTTTTTGTGCTTTTTTCGAATCTTTTCCTTTCGTCGTGTTAAAAGGGTGATTTTATGTATAGTGTACATAAAATATTTGTTGGTGATCATTTTTATTTTATCACCAACACCATTTAGGGGGAAGATATTTTTTTTTCACACTAGTGTCTCATAGGTATAATACGCAAAACTGTTCATTTTTTGTTTTTCTTCTGCAAAAGCAGTGAATTTTTTTTTGGTTGGAATCATGTAATCATATTTTGCAACACCAGTGTTTTCCATGTTTCGTTGACACTTTTTTTTGTGTGTGTAAAAAAAAATTCAACTTTTTTTTACAATTCATTATTTTTTAAATGTCACACTGTTTAATATTCATCTGTGGAAGTACAAGCATCAACATATGCTGTGAATTGAAGAAAATCCTGCATCTATGCATATTTGGTGTGTTGGGATTTTTATTTTCAGTTTGCCGATAAATAAGAAAAACATGAGCGAAAAATGATGTTTTTGTAATCAGAAAATTTGTTTAACGTTTCGTTTTTTCTTATAATATTTTTTGGCTACTTAGTGGCGTCTAAATTAACACAACTTTCATTAGGACAGGTGATTTTTCGACCCGGTCCTTTTCTTTGTGCTTGTCTAATGGAGGTCAAGTCTGAGAATTTTTTGTATAAATAAAATTATCAGTTGAAAACAATTTTGTCGGCAAAATTTCAACACGTTTTCAGTGTTTCCTTATTTTATTTTATTTTTAATGCTGTAATTCTCGTCACAAAACATAGCGAATTCAGTTTCAATAGTTCGTTTTGAAAAAATTGTTTTGTTCAAATCGACTGCATTTGCGTTCTTTGATTGTTGTATAGTTTTTTTGTGAATTGAAATTTGAATTGAGATTCATATTTTCAGGTTACAATTTTGATGAATCGCCTGAATGGTGATTAGTCACCGTTTTTAAGCGATGATCGATATTATAACCTGAATTTCTATTTTACGCTATTCGAAATCATTCTCGAATTTGATGCTATTTTTGTTTATTTTGCATATTTTTTAAAAGTTTTTTATTCATTTATTTTTATTATTTTCTATTGACATATTTCACAATTATAATGGACCTACACGAAGTGCACACTGAATATTTTTTTGTTTTGTTTTGTTTTTACATTCGAACAAGTACATAAAAAAATCTGCATAATTGTTCAGTGAAGCAATGTGGAATTTTAAGTCGTCAAAACGCTAGAACTGTTGCGGTAACCATTAACGATTGTCACGCCGCAGCAGTTCTAACGTTTCGTAACGTTGGAAGAAAAAAATGCGAAGGGACGGACTTGTATAGTTTTGTGAGATTGTTGATGCTACGATCATATCCCGCGCGTGAGTCGTACGGTGTCTAAAAATCAAGCTCGTTCGTAGTGGTGGAGATGTGGAATCGGACGACGAATCGCTCGGGAAAAGTTCCGACGAACCAATAGCTGACAAGACCAAGGTGAGTTTTCATTTTATATTATATTTTTTTGACAAATTATTTTTATTATAAGTAATGATACTATCGAAACGCTGAGCTGTTAACAACGTTATTCAAGCTCATTCGAATAATGGATAATGGTGGATCTGTTATCGGCTATTGTTAGAGTGCATAATTTTAAAACTATTTGTTGAATCGCCAAATTCTCTCTGGGAGGAACTTTGTACCTTAATGTTAAGGTTCTATGCTTAGTTTTGTTTTTAACGAGATAGATTTTGTAATACAGGGACGAGGCCGGCCAGCAATGACAAGGAGCAGGAACGCTTCGAAGCCAACACAACATTCCGAGACTGGAAAGTCGTCAACGGTTAAGCATGCAATTGATGACGCGTCGGAACGACCAGTAAGTTTTTATAACATTTTATTATATATATATTTTTTTTTTTAAATGCTAAAATATAAAAATTTTAGAAACGGTCGAAGGTTTCCGAAAATGAGCACGGAAACAAGAAGGACAAAGATAAAGAAAATGACAACTCTGAACAAGTCGACGTTAAACTCGACGACAGCTTGACCGAACATGATAAGGTTTGTGATGTAGCGTGTACTAATAGATATTTTTGTAAGATTCAGATGAGTTTGTTTATTATTGTTTTTGGCTATTTTTAAAGCAGAATTCAAAGGGTGGCAGACAGCAATGGGAAGCGTCCGACACTAAAACATCACCGCACGACACGTCCACCGAAGAAGTGACCGTACAGCTTACAACAAAACTTCAGAAAAAAATGCAAGTCTTTATATTTGCCCTCGGTCTAGCGTTACGTTTAAATTGAGAAGTTGGGTGGAACGACGGCGTAACTCCAAAAAATGTACTATCGAAAAAGGGGGCAAAAATTTAAGATTGAAAGAAACTCCTGTCAACTGTCTATTTATAGAAGGAAAATGAACAGGTTTTTCAAAAATTCTGTTAATTTTAGTTGGCGGGCCTCAAGTTACGAGCTAATTTAAAAATGAACTTAACGCTGTTATTCCAAAGATGGGTACTTTTTCCGTTGTTTTGGGAGGGAAGCGAGCGAGCGAAACCTCCAGGAAGTGAAGCGACAAACCGAAAGAAATCACAAAAAAAAATTCACATTTACAGAGTTCAGTTCCATAGACTTGCTCCAAAAAATCCTGAAGTGCAAATTATATGCAATATCTTTAAGCTAAAACGATTAAATAGATGCATTTCAAGGAATAACGATGCAAGTGGATTTACGTTGTTTTTCCACCCAACTCCTCAATTACTTTAAATATTACCTCGATTTATGCAAGTTCCTATAAATTGAGGACCTCTTTCCTGATCTAAATGTTATGATTTAGTGCCGAAAAGGAAAAGGAGAAAGAAAGAAAAAAGCAAGAGAAATACGAGAAGAAAAAGAAGGATAAAGTCTATTGTAATTTGGTTTTTTGTTTTAATACATCTATGTTGTGGTTATGTGTTTTTTTTAGACGAGTTAACTAACAAATGCTTTGCTTCGCTCGTTATTTCAAGTAATGCAGTTGGAGGTGAAAATCAGCAAGATTGATGCTGCCATCAAAGAAAGCCTTAGTATATTTAACACGGTAAGAAATACGACTTTTCGAAACCATCGATTCAATAATAATAATAATAATAAGCTTGTTATAGTATCTCGATGGCTGCTATAATTAAAGTAAATATTTGGTGTATTTCAGGACACCAAAAAATGCATCCAGGTGATGACGGAATTAGATACGCTTCCCATTTCTGCAGTAATGTTGAAGAAGAATCCAGAGATTGTGCAGACCATACGAAAGGTAAATATGTTGTTTTTTTTATTGTTTTAACTTTGTGAATATAACTATAAAAACAAACTACCAATGAAAGATCGTCCAGTCGCGTATTCAATTGTTCTGTTGTGTTTTTTTAGTGTCGACGCTACAAGACCAGTGTAGACGTAAGACAGAAATCAGACTATTTGTACAACAAGTTCAAAACGCTATTCATGGTTGGTGAAGGCGAGAGTTTCTTGCAGGTGAGAAATGTTTAAATCAAGTGTCACGTAGCATTGATGGCCGAGTTTGCGCTAACACAATCGATACCCCCAAGTTTGTCACTTTAGAGCATTAAAAAAGTTGTTGTACCTATGTATCTTAGGACTCAATTTAAGCGAGTTCTGTCAAGAGAATCAACCTTATGTTATACTTTCTCTGTCCCAAAATATGGTGTAAGTCAAAATTTCCGATTATGGACAATTAAAGGAAATAATAAGTTTTCATTGGCATACAGTAATTAGTTGGTAAAACTTGCAATTTGTTTGTTGTTTGAGTGACATGTCAAAATGACACCCGCTGGGACTGCAATAATGAACCTATGGCTTCAGAAAATTATGCTTCACGTAGTACTTAGCTTCACTAAATCAAAATAATGAACAGTTGAAACGCTTCAAACAGAACGCAAGGTAAGCGTGAGCGCTCAGACGTCAAAAGTGAACGGCATGTGTTATTGCATACAGTAATCAAATTTAAATGCAGCATCAAAATATCTAATTCTCAAAAGTTGCTCATACAACACTTTGTTCTAAGTTAACGTGAATTTAGCAGCGTTCCATTCCTGTTTTTTAAGCATTGTAACTGGCAATAACTTGGTAACTATTAATAATTGTTGGTGGTCATCAACAGTAAGATTGTTATTCAACTTCGTAAACAATCTTAAAGAAATTAGATTTGGAAAAAAGTACTAACGTTTAATTCCATTTTAATTTTTTAAGCATTGAAACTGGGTCGGTCACATGTCATTTTTGGTGCCAGTTGAAATTACAACTTGGATAGTTTGGAAAAACGGTTTGAACGAAGCCGACATCACAGTGGTTAACCAATTGCTCGACTTACCACACCACCAATCGCATGTGACTGGGGGGAACCTTTCGATGACCTAAATATCAATAGCACGATTTGCTTCATAAACAATTTCAAAGTTACAATAAAGTTAAGATCTGTAACGAAATATCAATCAGAATGCCGACACTATAGAAAACTTGTTTCATTAACATACAGGTATTTGAACGAGAAACCAAGAAGTTTCAGGACGAGGCAACAGTCGATCAGAAAGATGCAACTGCCCTTAACGAAACAAGTGTGTGTTAAAAAAAAATTATTTATTCTCAAGTCAATTGTCGACGTGGATGGATTACATTAATTTGTTGATTATTACCAGCTTCCCGAGTGATCAATGGTTCTTCCGACGAGGCTCAGACAACAAAGAACGACCGACAAGAGGACAGTGCCAAGCACGAGTCGGAACAAAGTTTCCATGGCTTTAGCTCAAGTGACGACAAGGCGGACAAATCGACCGACGTCAAAGAGTCATCTCACAAAGAAAACGTCAAGTCCAAATCGTCGAGCAAGGACGAAACGAGCGGCAAGAAAAACGCCAACGACGAGAAACAAAGAAACGACACTTAAAAGGTCTCCGCATCAGTGCCTGCCTCAGTTCGAGACTTTTTGATTTTGCGAGAAGTTGATCATTTTAAACATCGATATTTTTCCAACAGATATTTACCCCTCCCCTCCATACTTGTGTGAATAAGCATAATTAGTTTTTGTTTCATTTCTTTTGTCTTTGAATTATCTGAAAGCTTTTTTTTGTTTTAAACATAGGTTCAGTATAATTCTACCATGAATGTTTATATATTTTGTATTCATAATCACCTCGATACTCAGTTCATCCAAATTGCCCAAAATTGGAACATACTTTCAATTTTTGCAACTTATTTAACAGCTTATCGTCAGACATCAAATTTAGCATGAAAGCAAATCTCTCGACGTTAAATAATTAAACATTTTCTTTGCATTTAGACAATCAGTAATCGGTTCTTAAAAGCACTCATAATCCAAAAAAAATAAAATGGGAGCGAAATAATAATTTTTGTTGATATTATTTTTTTTTTTAATGGAGAATTATAATAATTCTTAATATTTTCATTCAGAAAGAATTCATTTGATTTTATTCTTTGAAAAGAAAGAATGGTTAATTATTCACAGCAAGTAGGATGTCAAATAAAAGATCTTGACAGTATACACATGCTTCATTTGCATCGACATCTCGTTGATACTTAATTTACAATTTTGCTAAGAAAATATTCTCCCCTATATTTTTGATATATGGCGAACGCAATTGAGTGGAAGAGTTAATACAGTTGGATATAGATCACTCCACATTTAATAGGCAAGGCACGGCAAAAGTAGGTTTAGTTGTTTGGTATTGAGCATTAAACTGTACGCCTGCTTTTCCCCCACTTTACATATGGTGTTTTTAATTATTACAAAGTGCAGCTCTCTAACCAAAGCCTTAATCAGAATAATTATAAAACAAATTTTAAAAGTTATTCTCTTACTTTTTGCACTGGTTGCTCTTCAATCATCAAGATCAGCATGTAGCTTCAGTCCATAGGAGTTTCACGTTACTGGAAGAGTAGTCATTCAATTAACAATTTACGGTTTTCAAATTTTACAGGTGAAGTGAAGAATTCCATGATTGCCTTCACTGTTGTGAGTCCAATCACAATGAAGACAATAGGGCCAAAGTGACATAGAAAATTGTCTTAATATCCTACAAGAAATGGACTCTTCCAAAGGTTTATAGATTGAATATCTAGAATAAAAGTTAATCAAAAATATACCTGATTGAAAAATTAAGCAATATTTAAAATATATTAAATTGTATTTCATACGATTCACATATATGTCAATTTGGATTACACACAACAGTATATTGACGCCATGTAGTCAGTGTCACTCGATAGACTAAGACACCTCATTCGTCAAAATTTACCGAGTCTCGTTTTCGTATGTAAAAACTCATAAGATCGCAAATAGGAAAATTTTAACTACGGATATTCCAGCGAGCATATCACTTTTACTTAATAGTACCAGTGGGTGGAATATAACAATATTCGACGTTGCTGCATTAATCACTAGGCTTTCTCAATGGCGACGTGTGTGTTCATTGAGGAAACTTGTTTGCAACGATTTCACTTCTAACTTCAAACCCATTAATCTTATAAAGTGACATGTAAGACAATGCATAAAGTCTCTCAATAGTGTTCGCTCTACCCCAAGGGTACCACTTTGATACTAGGGAATTGAATCGATCCCCAGGCTGGGACAAGGATATTTTGTTTTTTAATCCTTGCTTTCTATTTAAAAGAAAATTCCATTATTAATTCCCAGCAACTTCCAATGTCAAATAGTTTCATTCACTTTTAATGTTTATGATGAAAAAGGTACATTTGCTTTGAGTTAAGGTTTTGCAAGAAAACCAATGCACTTACAAAGTGTGGTCTTGAAAAATAAAAATGACGATCATTAAAATATAAAATTCTTGCAAATGTTGTGAAGTCCGTCCATTCGTTCGACCGTCGTCAAACCATTTTCGCAAGAAAAAAAAATATTTGGTCAAGTCATAAAAAAACAAAAAAATAACCACAGGATGACTGCTAAAATTTTTATATTTATTTTATCATAATCTTTCTTGGATATTGCAAGATTCCCCCCTCCCCATCCTGTTTTTCAACCCCCCCCCCTCGATAATGAAAACCCGCCATTTTCTCCGAAAAAGCACAACACATCCATTATGCATATCTCGGCCATTATCTTTTAAGTTTTATCGTTCCATCGCAAAAAAAAAACAAAATGCCATCACCATCATAAAGTGTTGCGGTAGCCATCGCAATAAGATTTCTGCCGAAAACATTCTGCGCCAGTTAGCAAACAAATGCAAATTTTGAGTTTCTTGAAAATGAAATCAAATAAAAAAATACCTGTCAAACTTGTAATTTAATTTATCCTCAGCTCGAATTTGCCTACAGAAAAACAAGAACTCAAAACGACTGAACTATTTTCCAGAATTAATTTCTCAAAAAAAGAGAACAAAAAAAAAACAAAAAACATCTTTAAGAAAAAAAAACGACGTATCACATATGGGCGTTCATCTGTGAGGGTTTTTTCTCGGCAAAGAAATTCTTTAAGACCATGACCTGGGCAAAGACTATTAACAAAATGGCAACAGCTTCTCCCACCGACCAGTAAAACACTCTTTCGTTCAAATCCTCCGCTCGTTTTCGATCTTGGGCTTCTTGTAAACGATGATGTGTTTGATAATCGACGATCGAGTTAAGGTTCTCATGAATTTGTATAGACGTCGATTCCATCTGAAAAGTAAGAAACACTTACATCAACTGATGTGAAAAACACAACACAATTCAAAAATAATTTTTTCGATCGTCAACGAAGTGTCTTCTAAAAAGAGTTCCCAAATGGACCAACGTTACCCGTCCAACTCAATGGTAGTAAGAATGATAAACTAGGTTATATGCTAAAATTTTGTCTCGGTCTTTAAAACCGTAGTTAATGCTACTTTGCAATTGTCGAATTGTTATACAACGCAAAGGACGCTCGTAATGACACCTTTTTATAGAGTGAGGTGATTTCGGATGGAGGTTAGTTACCATAACAGTGTTGAATTTTACAGCAGGAAATTTCATAATCGTGCAGGAAAAAAATTAAACTGTTTATATTTCCACCTACAAACAACTAGTTGTCATTCATATGGAAAACACTATTTCAAGTTTACAACAAAAGATAGAAAAATTTCTTTTATTGCTTTTTTATATATGTCACCATTTTTATGTTTAAGCGCCAAGGCATCATGCTATCACAATGAGTAGCAGCAAGTTTTCATATAAACAAGCTATTTGCACTGAATTAGCTATGTTTTGAAGCAATTAGCTTATAAACGTGCGTTTCACTTATCCAGTTATCCTACTAGAGATGCTAATATACACATTAGTTCACCATAAATCAGTCACGTTACTATGCACAAAAACATATCTACTATAGTGGAATCTGGTTATTAAAATCTAATCACGGATAATGTTATCAATCGGCTATTGTCATCATAGTCGGTCCAAAACATTAACATTTTATATCCATTGTTTAGTGTTATCGGTCGGTTATTGTTATCAAAAAAAGTGATCTTAATAACCAGATTCCACTGTACTATGAAATCGTTGGGTAGCTTTGCGTGCAACGAATGTTTCCATAGCAACAAGCAGCAGTGCAAGGTGGTTGAATCTACCTGCCCTGTCATTGGCTGTGCCACATCACATGACCAACATGCTTAAATTCTAGCAATTTTTTTTCTTTCAGTTTGTGCTGAATATGCAAATGACGGCATTGCATGAAATTACTTTTACCGAATGATAGATACACACTTAATGGACAAAAGTTATACCATAGGGAAAGAAGATTCTCTTGACACCATGAGTTATACAAACTCAAGAAATCACGTGCATCGAATGATTTGTTTTTTACTAGTCATGATATAACAGTGTTTCAGCAATTTGTGTTAACTACTCTACTCAATGGCATGCATGAATTAAAACTAAGCATAGTTTCCCACACTTGGCCTTTTGAGAACAATGCCACCAGTGATAGACCAACTAACTTCAAATTAAAGAGCGATAAAAAGATTATATACACTTGCCAGAATCTTTTTATTTTTTATAAATAAAAAAAGATAAACAGGGTGATTTGAATATTTTTTATTAATTGTCCCGATTCTGGTTTGTCTATTAATTGGAAAATTAAAAATGAAATAAAACAATCTCACCAGTGTCATGACAGTAGCATGATCACTACTCATGCTAGGTAAAGGTTTCTCTTCTCCAACTCGGAAGTCCATGTAAACTAATTTATGGCTGAAAGTGGAAAACTCGTTGCTGAAGCACACTGTGTACACACCAGCCTTATCCGTTGTCCACTCAAAATTATCAAATTGCTTTTTCACATCTTTATATAAAATCTGTCCATTCGGAGCTTCCAGCGTCATGTCCACGTCGTAGTGTCCTCCAGTGATAACCTACCACAAAAAAAGAAAAGGAAAATACATAAGCTGAGGAAAGTATATGAAGAAATCCAACATCAAGAGGAAGTTTGTAATTTCTAGACACTATAAATAAATTTGAATTAATTACAGGTATAACCAATTTGTCATATTCCATATTTTATTTTATTTTTGTTTTGTAAATCTTAAGATGAAATTCACACGAATCAAAAGTAGCACGAAATTGTCTTATTTATAGTACTGTACTGTTAAAATAATTTGCATGAATTCAAACCAGCACAAGTTATCTTTAATATTCCTTATTTATTTGTGTGTGTGTGTGGATTTAAGTCAATTTTAACCAAACGTTAAAAGCAATGGAATTGGAGATTACAAGATGCGTGTTGCAAATGGGTATTGTCACAACAGTATATAGCATATGTCAAAAAAGCGCAATTGGTAGTTTTATGAACCACACATTGCATCTTCCTAACCGCACTAAATCATCAATTTCCTTTCCCGTTATCTATATAAATAAAAATGTAAATGTTCGTTTGTCGTGGACACGATGGACACGAAAAGTTCTGCACCGATTGCTTTCACGTTTGGCCACAACGTTGCATTCGAATAGTCGATCATTTTTATATATGTGTTATATACCTGTCACACCTGTAAGAGGTTTGACAGGTATATAACACCCCAACACAGCAACGCGTGGCAGGGTACAGCTAGTTTTTAATAAATATTCTTATAAGGTAAATTGCATATTTCCAAATATAAAGCACCTTTAACCAAAATAAACTTCGGTACAATATGAAATTCTAATGTGAAAAACAAATTGGCACTTTCCTGTTATAGCCAGGCCCAGTCTGATGTTGCTATTTGCTTGTACTTAATTATGAGTTTATTTTGCAGGTTAGATTAGAAAAAATAAAGAAACCTATGATATTGTTTTGTTTTGTTTTCCTAACTTAACCTGCAATATAAACCCATAATTAAGTACAAAAAAATAACATCGGACTGGGCCTGGCTATAAAAGGAAAGTACTAACGGTTTTTATTCACCTAAGTTACACGTTATTGCAATGAAATTAGAACACAGCATTCTTTAAGTTCGATTGGTGCAAAACTAGAAACGTTATGTAACTCAGTTTTACATAACGTTCCATACTCAGCTGGCAGTCAAGTGTCAATTTTATCTACGATACATTTTGACTAAACAGTTGAATGACATTCATCCAACACCATGTGCACTACCAGGTGTTGTTTTCACAACTCGCTGAAGTACATCGAATACTATGTGAAGTTCATCTTCTTTGCAATACCAACTCATCGCACAATTAACTTGGCTGGATGAAACAGTGCTCAGTGAGGTTGGGTCATGGCCACGATACATTTTAGTCTTTATTTAACGTTCAATAACATGTTCAGATTATTTATTACCCAAGTTTGGTTCAATTGTTAACCAGCATTCACATAAAGTGACCATCGTTAACTTTTAATGACGCCACGTATGAACGGTGAAACGAAACGTCACCATACCACAGCTGGCACAAAATAGCACTTGCTGTCAAGCGGCACCGTTTAGTCAACATTTTTGTATCAACTTATCTCGAATAAAATTGTTATTATATTAATAAAATCATTCTGTTACAACGCACCTGGAACTCAATAGTGCACTTAACACCTTGCTCATTGATTTCTTCGTGAAAACACTGTTTCGCGTTGTCGGGCAATTCAAACGACAGCTCGACAGCGTCTATCCTAACAAGGCCTATGAGCACTAGCAAAGAGATCAAACTGATCGACATCTCCCTATCCTTCATGATGGCGATTCAAGTCACCCTCATTCAGATACGGTTTATAAAACACGGTTCTCTGTCTTCAGACTGCTGCTCGACACATATCCAACGTAGGGAACGATGCAAACGACCGCCGTCTAAAAATAATTGCCCATAGACAACGTGGCAGAGCGACGACGACGAAAGAAACGCGGCGCACCAACTCCATAAAACCAGAAATGATTAATCATTAAACAAGTAGATTTTCAACACCCATTTTATATTGATTTTTCTGATCAATATGTTTTTAATTAATTTAATATGAAAAATATATATATACAACAAAGACATTATTTTTTTCTTATAGTATAATTAAATTAATAATTTAACATAAATTTATTTTTAAAAAACTATGATTGAGTATGCTCACATTTTATACTCTGTGGTTTGGTTTTACTTTCAAACGCAAAGGAGCGTTCTCATTGGATGAGTTGAACACGTCACAATAAAAATTGAAAGTGAATAAAGCAGAACTGAAAGCGTAACAAACAAACAAATAAACAACAAAAAAAAGTGATTAAAAGTAATAAGTTGCAAAATGATAAACCAATTTAAAGAAATGGACGTAAAAATTGTTAAAAAATAAAAATTGTTAAAATAAGAATTAAAAAGATATAAATCTGAAGTTATCATATGAGATAACTTATAAGAGCGTAAAAAATGAGAGCGTATAAAATAACAATATTATAAAAAATATACAGGGTAGTTCTAAAAAAAAAATTTCACCAATTTTCAAAAAAGTGATGAACGATTGGTGACATTTTTAACATTTTTATTTAATCCTCGTCATTATTGACGGTATTCTAGATTGAGCGAAATTAACTGTCATATTGATTCGGTTGGGTTCTGAAAAAATATGTCATCAACATTTAAATTTAAAACATAATGAAATACGTGCTTTGGTTATTTAATGTTTAGACTAAAACAATGAACATTAATGTTAAAAAAACATTAAAAGTAAGCTGTCGAAAAAATCGCAATTCCAGATTGAGCAATTTTTGAGGTTACGATTTTTAGCGCGGCGAGTGCGACCAAATCAAATTATGCGAGTCATAATAGAATATACAGTATATCACTGGACAGCTATAACGTTAGATTTTATATCATTGAGCTTTCATACAATGTTTGTAAATTTTTCTCGATCATAAGAGGTCATAAGAAATCGCTCTTTGAAATTGGTAACAGTGCTTTTTTTGGGGGGGAGGGGGGAAGCCCAGAAACATTTGTACTAGGGTCCGAGATGAAATTATGGGCCTACCCAACAACAAGAAGTATTGCATAATATAAAACTATATTATGAATTGTTTGACTATATTATTATACAAAAAAATTCACACCGATGCATTTTGACGAAACACTAAAATCAACAGAAATGAAACATCTAATGTGTGCACAGATGTAAAATGCAAGTGCATGACATTTTCCGGAATTCTGACGCGAAAAAGGAAACCATTAGTTTTCATTCATTCATGCATATTTGCAGTTTTATTTACGTTATTAAACCACAATATTAAAAAATATCATTTAATGACGATTTTTATACATCTGGGTTGCTTTGACTACTAAAAATTTCCGAATTTTTATCTTTCAAGTTTCTTCCACCTAGCCTACTTAAAGCTAGGAACTGATAGTAAAGTTTGATAAAAGTTGAATGGTAGTGGATCAACATCAACTGACATCCTCGGTTTCTTTTGACAGACGTATTGGTACCATATCATTATGTATTTGTACTTCTTTACAAGCACATGTATAACAACATACCTCATTGCTCAAGTCTTTGCTGAAAATAGTAAGCATTTATGTCTAAAACATTGTGTCATTAATTTAATAATGTACTGTACTATATAATTACTATAATTAATTTCATATTACTACAAAACCGGTTATTGTGATCACTTTGGGACAAGTGCTTTTTGATATACAACAGCCGGCTGACATTAAACAATGGTAATGAACCATTACACAGTGTCTTGAGGCCGACTGATAATGATAACAATAGCCGATTGATAACACTATCCGTGATTATAATAACCGGATTTCACTGTATTACCGAACCCATTATAGCACAGTAGCTATAGCTCCTAACTATCAAAGAAACATTTGTGAACAATTTTAACCACCATTTTAATTTTATTTTTTTAATGGAGCAGGTGGAGAAATCCAGGAAACTGTTAACTGTATTAATAAAAATTATGGTGAATTTACATTAGATTTCTCAAGAAAATGACAAGTTTATCGATGAATTATCTTATCGGCGATAAATTTCGATTCATATATGTATGTTGTCAACTATCTGTTGTTATTCTCAAAATCCATAATTAGAATTTGCGGAATATTTCCCAATATACAGTATTTAGAATATATCCAAAATCAGGATTTGTTAATTCAGTGGAATCTGGTTATTATAATCATTTTGATACTAATACTTTTTGATATCAACAACCGGCTGAAACGATTTATAAACAGTGTGTTGGGACCGACTTTTTATGATGACAACAGGCAATTGATAAGTTTATCCGTGATTATATAACCGTGATATTTCAAAAATCAGAAATAAGAGTTCATTAAATAATATGCTTTCTAGGAACTGACATTCAATGTGGTCTCCGAGATGAAACACTACTAGAAGATATCAAAACCACCCTTTTCGTAATTGGTGGACATGTAGCATTACCTGGAGAAAGTCCCTGGATGGTATCCCTTCAAGTGAAATTAAGGGAAGGACTCTGGTTTCCATTATGTGGTGGAACTCTTATTCATCCAGAATGGGTCGTCACAGCGGCCCATTGTCTTTACCAGTAAGATGGTCAACATTCTATACATCGTTATACTCACCTGTACCAATTCATAAATACTGTGTGGAACCTCTATATTCGCCACAATTATACGGCAAAATGCTCCGATATTCGTCTAAAATCCAACGTATTTACATAAATACTATTTAGGTAAGATACTTGAGGTTTAACGAGGACACCGACTGGCCTTACAGTTACAGCTATATGTTATTTGGCCGCAACCTTTATTGAAATAGAAAATACAGAAATGATGATGAGGTGAGGATGATAAAGATGAAACAGGAATTTACGATGCAGGAGTCAACGGGAGAACCCCGAGAAAACTTGTCCCGTGGTGTTAGGTCCAAAAATCCAATATTCGTCACCAAAAGTCAAGTTTTTAAAAAGAAGACTATCATAAAATATTTTTTAAAAAAAACTAAATATGATGTAGATTGCTAACAGTAAGACTTGAGTAACAAGATTGGAGTAGATTCGCAAATATTTTCAATTGATTTCTATATTCGACAGATTCAGTATTTTTCAGTTTTTCTGGAACAGATTAATAACGAATATAAAGGTTTCACGGTATTTCAATTTAACCATGAAATATATAACCCTTGTTAAACATTGTTTGTGTGACCAGTGACATTAAAAATTGTTGCATATAGGTTTATACTATTTCAGCGTTCCAGCATCGGACATGACTGCCGTAATAGGCCAAGTTAATATTGAAGACCCTATTAGATCACCAGTCCGAAATATCTACAAACATCCAGATTTGTAAGTAGGTCAATATTGAAGAGCTCCGGCAATATCATGATAAGCTACACTTTTTTGCAAGAATGACAATTTTACATTAAACTGTAATTGTTCCTCGGTAGCCTACTGTTTCTAGCTTGTTACTTTACCAATTGCTCGATTTTCACATAGCATAATATAGAAAATCACCTTGTTGCTCGAATCCGAATCGGCCTCCATGAAGATCAACACTGTGAAAACCGAGACATTCATAGTCTCTCGAACACCTGAACAATGTTCAGTTCCACTACATGCTAGTGGAATCCAATTGTCCCAGGTAGAGAAGTTCAAGTATCTCGGGGTCTCATTCTCGAGTGATGGGAAACTGGATGGGGAGCTTGACAGACGAATCAGAGCTGCTGACGCAAAGCATCAGCTGGACCGAGGAGTCGTTTGCAAGCAGGAGATGAGCCAGAAGGAAAAACTCTGTTTTCAAGTCAATATTTCTCTCAACCCTCACTCATCATGAGCTTTGGGTAATATAATAACCGAAAGAACGAGATCGCGAGTACAAGCTGCCGAGCTGAGGTTTCTTCGAATTGCAGGCTTCACGCTACTCGACAGAGTGTGGAGTTCAGCAATTCGGGAAGAGTTCAAAGTCGCTACTTCTCCAAATAGAGATCCCAAATGAGATGGTTCGGCCATGTCCGGAGAATGCCTCCAGAAAGACTAGTACAACGGATCTGGAACTGGAAGTCATACACCCAGCCGGAAAAAGACTCATTGGGAGACCAAGAACCAGGTGGCGAGATCAACTTCTCAAAGTCGCCTGGGGGTCTCTCGAGTCGGTATTTGTGCTGCAGCAGAAGATCAGAAAAACTGGAGGAATCGTTCACGGGCTTTCCCACCGCGACCCTCATGGACAAAGCGGGCCCAATGAATGGACGATTAGACCTTTTTGCTCAGTATGGTACTCTATGAAGTTTCTCTCCAGAAAAAGAGCTCCCCTGAACAATTTCAAAAATATAGCTTATCACTATATTGTTCGAAACCCTTCAATTATAGTTGCCATTAATTAGGGCAATACGTTGACAAAACTCGCGAATAAATTTCGTTGGTTGGCAAGTTCAGTGCAGTACAGTAATTTGGGATACTTGAAGCCTTAGATCCTATAGTCCTACTGGACCCAAAACAAAATAGTGTATATTGATACAAATTCCAATAAACTGAAAAAGTTGATATATTTTCAATTCACCAAATTTAGTTGTTTCAACCTACGTCCCAAACCCGACATTGGTCTGGTACGTCTGGCAACACCGTATAACGTAGATGGAAGTTTCGTGAACACAGCGTGTCTTCCACCACCTGATGCTAATTTCACAGAACAACTTTGTACCGTCAGTGGCTGGGGAAACACTTGGAATGGTTCGTTACACAATGACAGATTACTACAGTATTCAAAAATTTATAAATTAGTTTTGCAAATTGTTTTTTGTTTCCTCAGATAAATCCTTAAGGTCGACAAACCAGCTGAATGCCGTGGACATTCCGATTCTCCCGGATGGAAATTGCGAGCGACTTTTATCACCTGCAATGTTTTATGACATTCCGACCATGATATGTGCTGGCTTTATAGATGGTGGAGGTGACTCTTGCACAGTAAGTATCAGCACAGAAACATACAGGGTGGTTCTAAATAGCTTCACCAATATGCACAAGTTGAATGTATTTCATAATCTCCATTTACAATATAAATTATTTGGACCAATATAAATTGTATATTCAGATTCAAATTGAAATCGAGTCTGGTTGCATAAAAATTCCGGATGCTTGATTGCCCGGTTACCGAAAAAATATATTCTATTAAATATATTGCGATTTTAAACAGTATAAACTGTATGATTTTGTAAAACACTCATATTACTGTATTGTGAAAAATAATTTAGAAACCAAAAATTGTGTCTAATTATACAGGAAGTTTGTGATAGTAGGCCATGTTGTTGCAGCTGCCGCTGAGTTTGCTTTCCTGTGACACGATTAATCTTTCGCCTGTAACTTCCGTTTTTACCGGTCAATTTTCGATTTGTTTGATGAGTTTCATTATTTCGTGAACACCTTTATCTTTCTAAATCACATATGGGGTGTGAGATGGTATTAAAGATGTTAATAATTGGATGACCTTGAAAATTATTTTCAAGGTCACTTCCGGTAACGTCATTGGATAGCCCATGACCGATATGCATGACAATACAGTAGTTCAATCAGAATTTTCATATCACTAATGGTTTTCGCGATATTTAGCTGTAACCAGATTTTTGCCTCACCTTGTATATCTCATAACACATTTTGCAAACTTATGTAAACGAGGTTTAATTTTTTTTTCTACAGGGTGATTCTGGAGGACCACTTGTGTGCAAGAGCAGCGATGAAACTTATCAGTTAGTTGGTCTCGTGTCGAGAGGTCGAGGTTGTGGAGTTAAATGTTTACCTGGGGTTTACACACGAGTCAGTTATTTTTTGGACTGGATTGCTAGTATCATGGCTCGAAATGATCCACCAGGCGTTGACTTTGAAGATTTTTGTAAATTTCCAGACGAATTTAATGACTGACACCAACTGTCAAAGATACTGATAATAATGAATATGGCACATCTTCAACACTTTAAAACTCAAAAACTGAAAAATAAATAATCGAATTGCAAGTTTTCTCAGTTTATCTTCTTTTCTTATTTTTTTTTTATATAGATTACGCAATTCTAGCATTTCCTAATTTTCATGTTTGTTTGCCGACTAGCTACATTTCTTGGAAACTCCAGGTTATGACGTTTATCTGGTTTCCTAGTTCTTATCAACAGTATTTGAACAAAAATGTCATTTGAATTATAATCAAACAAAATTTGAAGTTGTTCTAATACATTGGTGTAATACATACTACTCAATATTCAATTCTAAGAATTATTAATCACTATTAACTTAGTTATTCCAAATATTAGATAAGTAAAGAAGTTCAATGTAATTGTGTAAAATATGCACGACCATGTATCTATCTTCGTAGAGTGTGTGTATCTTAGGATGAATCCGTTTTGTACAATGAGCATGAGCTCAGCTGAACTAGACTTGTTCATCATGACGTAGCAAACAATATTTGTATGTTTATTTACAACAATGGGAAACAAAGATGTAGTTCACAGCATCAGCAACACTCTACCTTAAAAAATATTAAAAAACTTTTCACGCGTCAATAGCTTGAAATTGACAAGACATTGGATCCCTGAAAATTTGATATTGTACACTCAATTGTCATGAGTGATTAATTTGTGCACAAAATTTGAAGTCTCTACGACACACGAAACGTAGTTATAAAGAGCGTTTTCGATTTTAAACAGTTCGACCATTTTGATGTCAGTTTAAAACACCAAGTCAAGTTAAAAAATAAAAGATTGTAAAAGACAAAAAATTAAATGCAAAATTTATTATGTTAGTCAGGGCGCAGGATTTAAAATTTAAAAGACAAAAACAAAACTGTAAAAAACGTGTATTTACCGTTCCGTCAATGTATTTATAGTGCAATGTAGTATGTAGAACATATATAGACAGTCTATAGAATGTCAAGCCTGGTTTAAGCAATGTATGAAATTAGCATTGGAATAGGTAAGTCAACCAAGAATTGAGGTTAAGTTTAAATTTGGGCCTAAATTGATGTGAAAACTTATTTTTAGAAAAAAATGTTGTTACTAAAACCTTAACTTTAACTAACTTAAATAGTTGTATGAAAGATGCTAATTCATACTTTAGGCGTATTATTTTATATAGACAAAAAATATCCGCAATTTCACTTAACTTATATTATATATTATTACTTTAAAATATACAAAAATGAATCGTTTTATCACTAAGCTATTTTTTTTTAAATCAAAGTAAGAAATCAAAATATAATTGAAACAAAGTATAGTGCACCAAAATAGACAATGCAGCCCCGTGTTTAATAATGTTCTTATTGATTGAGCTATATTACACCAGCGTGGCTATTTTTTTACGATGCCATAAAAGCGCATAAAAGGTTTTATGAAAAACAATGAAATTCAATCGAAATGACTATTAATATTCTAGTAACAATAGCCTTCTGATAAATCCACGAGATGAAATTATAAGAAATGAATAAATGAATAAATGAACAAATAACACAACAACTTAACTTCACATGGAAACTCAGCTTCAATAGAGTGTTTACCAACTTTCCAGTCACATGATTATACCAGACCAATCCGCCGATTTTACAATATGAGCTCACGTAATGTCAATTCTAATCATTATTATACCAGTGAAGTGTTTGTGATTGTAAAGACACTCTTAAAAGACGTTTGAAACAGCTGATTTGTACAGCTGAAACAGTTGATCACAGTGGACAGAATTTGACTAATGTAGTGACAAGTGAAGAGAATCAACAAGTGAAGAAATCGACTCTCAAAACTTTTAGAGTGAGTAACACTGCGTTTCTAAATAACCCATCGTATGGCTGATAAAACTTTAAAATGATGTGTGTGATTAGGAAAAGTAAATATTCGTTCGGTTCAATGTCAATTGACCAACGTTACATAAACGGCTAAGCCAAGGTTGCGATTCGCATTAATTGGTACATTAAGTATCCTGTTCGGATTTGATGATCATTTATGTTCCACTTCCTGAAAGTGTACAGAACTACAAAGTATAAAACAGGAAACAAATGTGTACAAAAAATATCATCTAAAAAATTAATAACAACTTGCTGCAAAAAGATTGATAACAAAGTACTCCTACTTGGCAACATTGAAGTTATCGCATAATATTGGTTCAATGACTAGCAGTCTGTGTGACATTGAAGTAGATTTCAATGTCACACATCAAAGAGTTAGACATGAAATTAAACGTAAAATAAATGTCAATTTATGTACGCATAGGTTTGTGTCCACTCAGTCAACATGTTACGAATAGTATCAAGTTCGATGAAAAGAAATACTTTGTTGGTACTTTCAAGAGAATTTGAAATGTCATCTCAAGTTCGGTATATGTCCAAAATACCGGAAGAAGAAAAATACAAACGGAAACATTACAAGTTGTTAATAGTCGGAGGTGGTTCGGGTGGATGTACCATGGCAGCCAAATTTGTTCCCAAATTTGGACGATGGGAAGTAGCAGTCATCGAACCGACAGAGGTAAAGTTATTCTTTTAAAACTATAGTACGGTATTCTACCTATAATAAATAGATACCTATAATAAATAAATTATATAATATTTAGATGCATTATTATCAACCAATGTGGACATTAGTCGGTGGTGGCATTAAGACCTTAGCAGACTCTGGTCGTCCAATGAGTGAGGTGTTACCTAAAGAAGCAGACTGGATAAAAGACAAAGTGGTCAAGTTTGTTCCAGAAGAAAATAAAGTTATCACAAATGGAGGACTGAGGGTAAGATACAGATGTAAACAATACAAAAAATCAACAACATGATTCCCATCCTACAGGAAGTCTGCAATTGAAGAGCCTAGTTCCAGAGTATCCATGAAATATACTTTTTCAGGAAACGGTTTTCTGTCATTCGTTTGACCATAGACTTTGCATCTAGTGTAAACGTAGTTTTTGAGAGTACTTTTCAGTAAGAAATAATAAGTTTGAAACTAACATATTTGACATCAGCGATGCACAGATAGTTTTCAGAGCCTCTTCACTCAGAAAATGATCAAAAGTTGAGATAAGACGTTTTGAAAATAAATACTTCAATTATGCATGTCGCGTATGTGCGACGAAGCAGATCCTCTCATATTCTCGTTATTCAAGGCGATTCAGAATAACTATTCCTAAGTTTCAGATGGCATTTAATGAAACAACTTTCATTAACAAAGTAATGTCCGCAAATACTTCCGCAACGAGATAAAACGAAATTTTTGACGTATCGGTAATACATTGGTTCGATAGTTATTACCGGCTGAAAATAAACCAAAAGAAAGTTGTCCGGAAGTATTTCCTGACAATAGTTCATTAATAAAAGACGTTTCGTTACATGCCCTCCATCACCTCCGAAAGTTACAAATAGTTGTCGGAATCACCCTGTAGACGCAAATATTGGTTCTCAAGGTATAATCTTCAGCTAATTTTTGTATGAGAATTTAGATATACAGTATGTGATTTTTTTTTTAAGTTATGGTTTTTCTCAGCACATAATACTTCAACTATGCATGAAACCTTATTATAACAGTTTAATATTCCAAGATATACACTAAGGAAATTCTAATTTTATAAATAATTTATTACCGGATATTTAAAAATACTTTTTTGAGGCTTAAACAACTTTTGAATCACCTTGTATATCTATATCAGTCAATGTTACAATAACTCTATTTACAGATCTCTTATGATTACATGATTGTTGCTCTTGGACTGAAGTTAAGATTCAGTGATGTGAGTAACAACGTTTTGATTCCAAAGTCAATAATAACCAATTACAGTTATTTTTCAATAATGTCACTATAAATTGAAACAGATCAAGGGTCTTCCGGAAGCTTTTCAATTTCCCGGTGTGTGTTCCAATTATTCGCCAGAAACGGTGAACAAAACGTTTGAAGCTATTAAAAAATGCAGATCCGGAAATGCCCTCTTCACGTTTCCTAACACCCCCGTCAAATGTCCAGGAGCACCTCAGAAAATAATGTATTTGGCGGAAGATTATTTTCGAAAGGTGAGTTTGTACTGAACAAACGTTGACCATTTAAAGTGGTTCAATTATATAACATCGGTTGTTTATAATGACTAAAATTAGGGAGGTTGGCGAAATAACATCAACGTTCAGTACTGTTCATCTCTTGACGTCATCTTCGGCGTCAAGAAATATGCTAACGAACTGATGAAAATAGTCAGCGCCAGAAATATCCGACTCAATTTCAAACACAATTTGATTGAAGTGAAACCCAACACGAGAGAAGCCATCTTTCAAAAAATTGGACAAGATGAAAAGATAGTGTTTACGGTAAGTGGAAATACTTGAAAGAAGTCGTCAACGAGAATTAAAGACCTCGTTTTCAAAACGTCTTAGGTCCATGAAATACAACTTTTTCAGGAAACGGGAATTTTTCTTGAAAATAACGTATTTGGAATCAGCGAATGCACAAATAGTTTTCAGAGCCTCTTAACTTAAACATTATCAAAAGTGGAGATAAGACGTTTTGGAAATAAACTCTTCAATTGTGTTTTCGATGAAAAGCTAATCTTTTTGATTAGTTAAGAAAATATGTGCGAATAGTAAGTCATAGTTGCATAAAGTTCAAATAATCCAAATAGTATTATAGAAGACTAGGAGAAATGTCTACCCTACAAGGTGGTTCATTTATCGTCAAAAATATAACAAAAACAAAGAGTACGAGAAACATAAATGTGTCAGACATGTGTCAAACATAAATATTGTTCATGCATGAGGGGTCTTTCCAATGGTGCGATTTTCATCGACCTCGAAATTAATTTTCAAAAAAATTGCATTGTTTCGTCGAAAACCACGAGTCGCAGCTACAAAGTCATAGCCAATGGTCGATTTAGTCATAACCCAGTGTCGTTTCATTTATTTACAATCATGCAACTGAAAGAAAAAACCGAACAAACAAAGTGATTATAAGGGCAGAAGGCTGCTACAAGAAAGCTTGTCTGCAGGTCATTCAAACTATTCCGAAAAACGTTTTAGTTGTTAGACAACTTTAAATTCATATTTAAATTAAATTTAACCACGCGAACAACTAAAATCGCTATGCTGCATAGCATGATTGATATGCAGTGAAGCTGCTATAGCAACGTGGTGCGTATTAATCACTACTGTTGTTACAATTTTAATTTCAGTTGCATTCAGTTGGAGATAAACAAAACGACACTGGATTCGAACTAAACGGAATAACGGATACAACATTCTAAATATGACTTGGCAGCTACGACTCATGGTTTTTCGATGTAACGATTCGATTTTCTTAAAGCTAATTTCAAGGTCAATGAAAATAACACTATTGGAAAGGCCCCTCATATGCAAACAATGTTTGTCTTACACATTTGTTTGTTACATATTTTGATGTGTCACGATATGGAACCACCCTGTATATTAAACCTTTCATTGTAATGCTTATGTAATTTAAACAAACTGTTTTGAATAGTATGAAATGATACACATCACACCACCTATGGGTCCACCAGATGTATTGAAAAGCAGTTCACTGGCTGATAGTACAGGGTTTCTTAATCTCAATAAGAAAACCTTACAACACGTGAAATACAAAAATGTATTCGGAATTGGAGATTGTACAAACCTCCCTACGTCCAGAACAGCAGCTGCTGTTGGTAAGTTAAAAACGAAATAGTATAAAAAATAAATTTTTACTTTGAATTATACACTACACTTCATTTTGATGGGGGTCTAAACCTTTTTCATATTTGTCATCTTTGTAGCTGCTGAATCTGGGGTATTACGAGAAAATTTACAGAAAGTGATGAACGGAATAAATTTAGATAAGGAAGTCAAGAACGCCGAAGTAAGACACTTTGTAAATTCGATTGTAGGAAATAAAGTCAAAGTAAAAAAAAACAAGTTAAAAACAAAATAAAAGTTAAAAGAAAGACATCAAAAATACAAGGAAAGTAAAAAAAAAGTAAAAAAAAGAAGTTTTTTGACGTCTTTTTTTTTACTTTTGTTTCTTTGTCTTGATTTAGACTTTATTTCCATTGACTTTATTTCCTACAATCTAAAATGAACCCAAACGAAATATACAATTTGGTTATCAATGTTTCGTGATAAATGAATAACACCTTATACTGTAAAGAAAACCAGAAGCGTTTGACTAAAAATGTCTTCATTTGACAACAACACTGACGACACAAACGCTACGACGATGACTTCAAAACGAACGTCATTTCTAGTATTTTCAATCATTTCAAAAAATTTCAGAATGCTGAGAAATTCAATTTCAATTTCAGTACGATGGGTATACATCTTGTCCTCTTGTCACTTCCTATGGACGCTGCATATTAGCTGAATTCGATTATAACGCCCAACCATTAGAGACTTTCCCACTCAACCAAGGCAAAGAACGCTGGACCATGTACAGCATGAAAAAGGATTTCATGCCACAGTTGTATTGGCATCTTATGCTCAAGTAATTATGTTCATTCATTCACTATTTTTTTAACACTAAACAAAATTTTACTGAAAAAAAAGTCACTGTAACTGTATTACTATGACAGTGCTCATTTTGTTGTTTGTACACCACACCACATAATATTCCGCTTTTAGTTGTGTGTACACTACAGAGTGTACAAAGGATATATAAGTTAATTATGTATACTCGTATATAGAAATTCCATGTGTCCAAATCAAATTAATTGAAAGGTTTCGGGTAATATAATAGTAAGCCACAAGATATTTCAGGAGAGCCGTTTTTCTGATGAGAAACTTTCTATAGAGTGCCATACCGAGCAGCAAGGTGACTATTATGCTTCCATTTTCTGGTAAAATCCAGGAAGTGGTAAAGTGACAAGCTAGAAACAGTACTGAGGGACAGCTTTGATGTGAAAAATGTCATTTTGTTTTTGGAAAAAGCGTGGCTTACCGTCATATTTCCCGAAGCTGTTAAAGTTCGTTCTATCTATGAAGTAAAAGTGCGGCTTATACAACAAAAAAACTACAATAATTTTTTTGGTTATTCATTTCTTTACTTTTATAGAGGACATTGGGAAGGTCCAGCATTATGGCGAAAACTGTTACATTTAGGATTTAAAAAATGAAAATACCAATCAACTGACGTGTATTACATTTACTTACGTAGTTTGTAATGAGCTTGACAACGAAATAAACACCATTTATTTTTGTGATATAAGAATTCATAATAATGAAACCATCCAACATTTCACAAGCGCTTTTCTATTTCATCAAATATAACTACAATAACACACATTCAATGTATAATATACATTGAGTGTTACCTTTCCCTGAACATTGTATACGGAAAGTTATACAATGTATAAGGCACACAATATTGTATATATACTCTTTCCAGATATACAATGTATAAGGTACACAAAAGAAGTAGGTTTACAACTTTATGTTGTATACTGTATAGTATACGAAATTGTATATATTTTTTGTGGACATCCTGTACATTTGTACATGCACATCATTAAGCTGTTCAGATTTAAAATAATGCAACATAAAAAAAAACTATATTGTTAAGTGACCTCAATGTACATTTTGAATAGGTATTCACGGATATTAACATTGACCATTAATATTTATTAGTCAAGGGCGAAAAAATTAAAAATTTGAAAAATTTGTTCAGTCTTGACGTGGACAACAAGGTAGTGGGAGATACAGTGTATTTTCAATCTACCTATCTATAGTATTTGATAAATTGCAGCTGTTGTTGGTTAACAACAAACCCGGTGAGTGGGCATGGGATGACATCTCATCAGCTGCACGTGGCTACCTCTAATTCGCGTGCTTCCGATCAGGGGAAGATTCCCATTGAAAAATCTCAGAAGTTTGCAATAATCGAAAGGCAGATACACAATAACAAAGCAATTAGTGGAGAGGAAAGAGGAAACTAACGAACGGATTATAGGCACCCTGCGGGTTGTGGACAATCGATTCACTCGTGTCAACTTGAATCTCCTCTCACGTGATGGTGAAATTATAATTTATAAGATAATTTTTTTAAAAAAAAAATGACCTATTACTGTTGTATTGTACTTGGTTATAATTTTAAACCAATCTATTTTTTTTTCGTAAAGTTGCACTGCAGCATTTCGAGTTCCAAGTATAGTCATATACACTACGAATAATACACTATACATATGATATGACTGAACACTTAACTGTTTCGTACATAGCTACGAGGTAATGTGAAAGACAAATAGTTTTAATTATGGTTCTGGTGGTTATGGTTAAGGGTGTTACGTAACATTTTTGTCCAAAAAATGACCTAGAAGCATTTTCGAATGTGTTAGATGAAAGTCTACCTCCCTAACTCATAATTTTGAGCAAAACAACACTACGTGTAAAGATATTAGTGCAAGGAGTGTGAAGTAGCCCGTAAATAACAAGGCAAGTTCGGATCTTTAAACACGAATTGTAAAAACGTTACTTGACATCCTTTCACACCAGAGAGCCCCTCAATTATTTGTTTGTGGCATTATATGACAATGTAGTATTTCGTGAGGTAAATTTAAAATCTCAGCAACTGCTTGATAATGGCCAAACTGATACAAGAAATTGTCGATTTAGACGAGTTCCTTATGTGATTTCGTTAAATTTCTTCGCATATATATATTAGTGAGACGAATCCTCCCAGATGCTCGTTATTTGTTAAAGAAAACACTAGTGTGCGATTTTGTGAGATTGTTTACAAACGAGTGAACGCGCTTAGGTTTTGCCACGTCTTCGATAAACGTGAAATTCTATTTGTGCGACATTTGCACAGAAAATCGAGTAAAAAATATCGAGGGGATCCTGTAGACACACTACCCAACTTAAGTAATCGATTAAATACGAAAAAAAAACCAAACTTGTTTAGAAGAAGAAAAAAAACACCACATTAAGTGCACAATAGTAGTAGATATTACAAAGCTCGTGAACGAACAGACAACCCACATAGTGATTTAATCAACACCCCTCTATGGGAGAGAGGAAATAGCCACTTGCAATGGACCCAATTGAGCAGTGCGAATGATAAACGACGGACGCGAGCCAGGAATTGCGAAATAATCGCTCGCTACAAATTATCAACGATCGATGCATGACGACGATGATAGTGACAACATCAACAATACATAAAAAAATAATAAAAAAAAATCATACACAGCACAGTAGGACGAAACCAGAAGCGCTTGTACGCAATTGGTCGTCGGCTTGACTAACACCTGGCGCCTTGGAAGCCGCCCGAACCAATCGGGGCATCCTCCTCCTACGATTCCCCTCATCAATAATATAATGGAGAATGAACGAGATTCATCCTCCCCCTATCCACCCCCACTTCCTATACCCCCACCCCCCTCGGCAGTAGCACGTGTGCCCCGACCATCATCAAAACACCTTTAGCTCGTTAAACTAGCCGCGTATCAACAACAAACAGTGGAAGACCGCAATGTCAACAAACAGTTGTTGCTGATGCACTACCACGCGATGGACCAACGCGAACCCACTGTCGAGATTGACGGAGACGACATCATCCGAGATAAGAGGATCCTCCAGCAGAGCCCAAGAAACGAGGATCTTTCGAATAATAATAAGGACGGCGGGGAAAAAGAGGAGGAGAAGGAAGAAAGCGAGGGGAAGAAGAGGAAGAAAAGGGGGAGAGAAGAAGGTGTCGCCGTGGAAGATGAGGAGTGTTCCGCGGTGGCTTTGGCGCGTGCTTGGGGGTCGTCGGGTCATCATCGAGCAAGAAGTTCGGCGTTCACCAGTCTGGTTCGACCCTCGACCTTGTCCCTACCAATTCTTCATCCCAGAACGGCTTTGCTTCTGCCGTCTTCGACTGCCCCACCAAATTTCCGCGCCTGCGCTGACTTGCCTTTTCCACCAGCTGGACTGCCTGCTTTCTGTAAGTTGGACTTTCTCTAAGTCACCATATATAACATTAGAGATCGAACCGTTTCAATCGAATAAATTACTACAGAGTAGAGTAGCCAAGAGTTGCAATCTAACCAAAAAAGACAGAACGATTGAGGAGTCGGGTGGACTAACGGCGTAACTCAAAAAAATGCAGTTTTGAGAAATGGGGAAAAATTGTCTGACACCTTCAAATTTAAGATTACAAAAAAAAAAAAAATCCTGTCAACTGTATATTTATAGAAAAAAAATGAACAAGTTTTGCAAAATAATGTGTTATTAACTTTAGTTTTGTAAGGCCTCAAGTTACGGGCTAATTTATAAATGCAATTACGCCGTTATTCCAAAGATCAGTATCTTTTCCATTGTTTTGAAAGTGAAACGAGCGAGTGATACAACCACGACAAAAAGAAAGAAATCACAAAACATAATTCAGATGTTGCGTTCTGTTTCTATTCGTTCTTGATTCTTTCTTTCTGTTTTCGTTCAATAGTTGCATTCCATATTCTAGCTCCAAAAAGTCCGAAAGTGCAAATGTATAGGCAACCCAATGTCTTATACTATAAGACGATGCTCTAGACTGGTCTGTAACGATTCAATATATGCATTTTAAGGAACAACGATTTGTGCCGTTTTTCCACTCAACTCCTCAATTACACGATATCTTAAACTCCTGCAGCCACGTGCTGAGCTAAATAGTGATTGCAGAGGTTCATGATCGACATAATGATCATTATTACAAGAAATTACGTTGAGTACAGTAGGCCTTTCGCATCCGCGATTGGACTTTGGTCCTATATTATGCGGTAAATTTTCTTACAATTTATATATATTGTAAGAAATGTTTGTTTAAGAAACAACATATTTTATGTGGTTACAAGTTCCGAGTGTCTCGGTGTAATCCCGTGACTGTTTGTTCTTGAAAGAATGACTCAATCGAAATAAAAGTGATGCTGGCAATTCAGATAATGTCAAGAAGCATATTTAAAATTTCATTGTTCTATTTTATTACCAATAATTTTAAACTGTGTTAAACTCTTACTCTGCCTAATTTATGACATTAAACGATCATAGGCATTTACTGTATATGAGACTTTATTACTGTATAGTACTGTATATGAAAATCCATAGCCACAATAACATGTAACAGATAGCGTTCGGTACAATCATCGGTTTCAGGTATCCCCCACTAATAGGGATTCAATGTACAAAGAAATCCTCCAGTTATTTGAGGATTAAGTTCTGCGAATACTTCGCATGAAACGAAAAATCCTTACTTCATATCCCATAGAATGTTAAAAAATTTCAAACAATCCGAATATTATCGTGTACACCACCACCACCAAACAAATCACATAACGAAATTGTCTTCTTCTCACAAGAATCTGGAAAGATTTCTCCCATAAAATGTCACTCGCATATAAGAAAGTCACATAAATCGAGAACTTTTTTGTAGTACGATTTTTCATTAATGCAACGCTAAAAGTGCACTACTTTGTAAGTTATAGGTTCTTCGATTGAAACCTACAGATAGTTTCAAAGGTTCGATGTCACACATATAGTAAGTCTTCCTCGTGAATCGTATAATAAGTTGATATCGGACATGACCAACTGCAACGAAGAAAGTTATTAACTTGGAATAGAGTATAGTACAATTTTCAACCAGTACCGTAACTTAAATCAAATTATTGTTACTACAGTACAACTCACCAGTGTTAGGTTATTGTTCTGTTGATACAAATAACCTAAATTTAGTGCATTTAGCGTTTTGATTCTAAACCCTTTTTCAATCAATGCACCCCCCTTGGTCTCATTATATATTAGCTTTCACTAGTTAACCCTTGTAAATTAGTGACTTTAATTTTCCGTGTGCCTACATGGCAGAATGCCAGATGAAAAATGTGCAAAACTCACCACAAAATCATTAAGAGTCGCTTATTTTTATTTACTCGTGGAAATCCTAATCGTTGTTACTTTGCAACCCTATAATCGAAGTTGAACTTGAACTTTTGCTTTCAGTACATTACAAACTGCTTCAACAAAATCATATTCTATTAAAACTGCTACTTAGTTTTAATATGCAGCGAGGGTTTAACACAATTTGTAAAATAAAAACAATCAACCACCATACATAGTTTTTAATATGGAGTAGTAGGTAGAGACCATGAAGAACTTTTTGTCATTGTTAATAACACAGTAAAATTTCTTCAAATTCAACTTAAGATGTTACTTCTATCGAAACTGTTTTGTAGTTTTATTGTTGTTAGTATTTAATACAATTTGTAAAAAACCAAACAAACAAGGTCTTAATATGGTAAGTCGTGACAACTTTCTAATTCGTTTTTGTCATTCTAAACAACACTATAAAAACATTTCTCCAAAGACTTAATAGAAAAACACAAGTATACTATATAACACCCAACTTCATTGTAATGTCTTGCTTGGGAGCTTATTTGAAATGTCTGTTTGTTTGTTTTCGCCCTTAGTGGCCCGTCGTCGCCGAAAAGAACACAGGCAACGTCGTCAACGGACAACTTTCACAAGTGACCAAACACTTCGATTAGAACTCGAATTTCAACGTAGTGAATACATCAGTAGAGCTCGACGATGCGAATTGGCAGAACGACTTCGTCTTACCGAAACCCAAGTCAAAATTTGGTTTCAGAATCGACGAGCCAAAGACAAACGCATTGAAAAAGCCCAACTTGACCAACAATACAGGTGAGCAGTCAAAATTTATTACGCTAACGTCTTCTGAATCTCTATAAAATGCAATTGTTTGTTTGTTCGTTCGCTATGGACTTCAACATCGTTCATGCAACTGAAATTTAAATTTTGTATGCCGACATACTGTATGTCATTCCCTGTTAGGTTTTTGGATTACTGAGTTGTCAATGTTAGAATTTTTTATTAGGAAGCCCACAAATCCATCTTTTGTGACACCTCTCCAAAATTTGACACTTTTGTTTTGTAAGTCCATTATACACGTCAAACTTTTTCAATCAAATTTTATCGATTCCAACTATCTTTCTAACGTTATGCACACATCCGGGAGAATTTCAGTGCTATTGTTGTTTGACCTAAAGCACGAAAACACACCCAAACCTGTGTTTGACGTCAGAAAAACAGTTGAAATCGATTGAAAAAGTTTGACGCGTAAAATAAGATTTATGGAACAGTTTAACGTTTGTATGAAATATTTGTTTTTCATATCATCTAAACAAACAAAACGGTATAGTCAAGTGGTAATTACCAAATGTCCTACTCTGGATTGTAATAAAACTCAAATTCTCCAGTTATCATTTTTTGTAAAAAAAAAACAAACTAAATCGACACTTCGGTCACATCGTAGTTCACATAGGTAAAAAAAAAATATCACAATTTCTTGTACAATAATTATGGTGTATTACAGTTAAGTATTCAAACCTTCAAACTTGATGGATGGCAGGGAGATTCTCTTGACAACTTTTCTAGGAGCAGGTGATTCCATTATTGCCGACACAAAATTTATAGAGACCTGCCCAAACTGTGAACAATCTCATTTGTCACAATTGACGATTTATTAGCTCGTTTTTATGTCAATGAAAAAAAAAATTGAACTCGTTTAATACAGCGTGCCTGCTATAGCGTACACAACATAACTGGCTATTATTTACACTAATAATTATACAGTATATCGAATGAAATAAAATATGTCGCAAATTAAGCATCATCTCAATTACACTCAGAAATATACTTAAGTAACGTTGAAGAATTTCAAACCGCCATAACTTGATTAGTTTTGCGAATATCGGGATAACAACTGCACAGGAGTGTTCAGCGTGATGCAGAAAGACTCTTGTGGAGTGTAGACAATTTTAAACGACTTGAAATTTATCGTCAAAATATTGTACTTATGGAATATTCTTCCATACCGACTTCGGAAAGTGGCGTCTGGGAGTTCACTCACGGATGGCAATATATTTAAAAAATTCAACAAAGATCTGTATCAGCATTCACTACTTACTTAATCTAAAGCTCTAATAAGGCTCTAATAAAGCTCTAATAAAGCTCTAATTCATCTTTTATTGGACTTTGGTCCGCTCTAATAAAAACAAACAAACTTGTTTGTATACATCACTTTTCATGTACATGTAGTGAAAAATATATTAAAATGATTGTTAAAAATAAAATTTCATTAATTATCCAACAGATTCATGATACCTCGTTTAAAGGTTATCAAAAAAAAAAAAAATATAATCGCGCTATTTGAAATGACAGGTGACAACAGAAATAAGGAAACAAAACTTTTATAATCCCGGAATTCTTTACCTATACGAATCCGTAATCTTGCATCTGCCCCGTCTATTGAGATTGGCACTAAGCATTCTTTTTCATCCTTTGGTCGTTTGCTCTTTAAACATATAAACGCCATTGACTAATTATTTTAATTATGTTTCTCTCGTTCCATTTTTATCTTCCATTATATTCATACATCTTTCATCGGAATTTTTTACATTGTTTTACAAATGTTTCATGTTGCATATAGTTTTAAATGTATTTTCTGTTCTGAGTTCTGTGTATATTTTGTTGGTCCATAGGACTGTTTCAATAAAAATAAAAAATAAATAAAATAAAAGTGAGAAAAATTACTGACACTCCATGCCCATGTACTGTGACTGTCATGTAGTAAATGACAGAATTACTAGTACAACGTTGTGTTTAGCCCCAGTTATATTAATACATAATATGTATTCAGTGTCTTCCAAAGTA
>JAQIWH010000862.1:0-39064 GCA_034695005.1 Cryptops parisi | reverse complement strand
ACAACCTACCATTCTTCCGACTTTCAGATTCGTAGGCTTTACAGTTTTCCCGCAAAATTGAACCAAGCACAACCACTAACAGTGAATTTTATATAATTGTGCTACCCCCTGATAACACTGTCAGGTCGTCAAATATCTCTTGCTCCCCCCCCCTTCTGGATACAACCCACGATCTTTCCGACGTTCAGCTTCGTAGGCCTTACGTTTTCCCGTAAAATTGAACCATGCACAACCAATAACAGTAACTCTAATATTCTACCAAGTTTCAGCTTCCTACGCCTTCTGGTTTTCGCGTAATTTTTGACAGAACAAAGCAGCTCATGGCTTTTGTTATATAGTAAATGCTTGCATTTGTACAATACAATATTTAGAGTTGTCTAAAGATTAAACTATGTGCTACTGTGTTATTCTTCAATGCTCTAGTGTTTTGAAGAGTAACACAGCCCACATAAACAACCGCATGATGTATACAAATTCTTGTTTCGAGATGAAGATACCTGCCAAATTCCTGATGTTCCTCCATACTGCACCTTGGTATATAATGGCAAAGGTGAAACAGGAAGTATAGCCCACTACGTAGGCAACATCGGATTCACTTTGGTTGAAAATATAACTCGAGTGTGTTATAATGGAACGTGGAGCCCAGACATACCAGAATGCATTCGTAAGAAAAGTAATATTGTTAACATAATTAAAGACTTGCCCGGAATAACGTTGCATGTAACAATTAATAGTTTTGAGTAAATGACAAAAGAAGTATTTACCAACACATTGGTTGTCACATATTAGGTGCTCAATTTCGAAGTGATATATGTATATTTTAAGCAGGTATGAGTTGGTTTATTGATAGCACTAGCTCGGCCCATATATGAGGAACAATTTTTCATAATAATCTCAATATTGAATTTTTGTAACATACAACGTTATTCCGGGCAAGCCTTCAATTAATAGTGATGCCAAACAATCCTTGAATTCTATTCTGTGTATCGTTTTTACTCTACTGAGATTTGTGAAATCTTTACAGCAACCAATGAAGGTTGTGAACCTCCCAAATTATTGCCTCATACCAACATTTCAACGACAAAATTTAAATATATGGTAAAAGATAAGATTTCTCTCACGTGTGATAAAGGTTACGAACTGTTGAATGGTACAGGTGTAACGGAATGTATTGGAAATGCTCAATGGAACTCGTCACCATTCTGTGGTATGACACCAATTTGGTCATCATTTATGGTCACACTTATCTAAAGATTTTCAAAATAGATTATTTAGAGAACCAGAGACTTTTATTAGCTGTGCTAAAATTTACAATGCCATTTTGAATTCCTTAGAAATGAATCTCGCCTTCAATCAAAAAGTAAATCTGACATATGATGGCATAAACGATTACATAACACCCCTTTCAAAAGAAATTGTTGTCGATGGAAACATTGACACTTGCCAAACAGTAGCGATGCAAGTTGGAGATATAAGTTGGAAAATTTACTTCGAGGAGCCTCAAACTATTTCTCTGATACAATTAGCTGGAACCAGTAAGATGTTTTTATTACTTTAGTAGGTAATATTGGTATGCTAACGAATCTAGAACATATGATACCCATTTTATAGTTACACCTAATTCAAGCACAGTGTTAGTGGTGAACCTGAACAACATGCAAAATTCTACTATGTGCCTAACCATGCAGCTAAACCTATTTCAAGGTAAAAACAACAAATCTTTTAATTCATTCTACTTATTTAACACAAGCCTCTCGTAATCCAAAAAAAGATCATGAGATCGTAATTTTTACTGAACAGTGCCTATTCGAACTTATGCATATTTAAAATAGTATACATATACAGTATATATTAACTATTTATTACATTATAGCATTTCCATTCACACCTAACGAAAAGATGCTGACATGTATTAATTCCGATGAAGCCAAGGCAAAAGAGGTTGACATCATTTTTAAGTCTTCAGGATCCTACGCAGTCACACTTTGTGAAATTCAGCTTTTTGCTGCAAACATGAGTAACAATGCCATATAAATTCATATAATTAATAAAAACAAATGCTGTGCATTTAAAACTGTTAACTTATAGTACATGATTTTTGTCTACCAACCTAGATAATGCAAAACTCTGGACTTCATCTAAGACGAATTCATCTCAACCCATCATCCAAAGTATTGAACAAGATAACGTTATAAAGTGTAAGATTACAAAAATTTACAACCCAAGTCAAGCTTCCACCGCCATGTATTTTAAAAATAAATACTGTCACATAAATTAATACATGACATTCGATTTTGTATTTAATGACCAATGTTGTCTATTTTAGCTGCTGAGGAAAAAAATAATTTGATGATTGTAGTGAGCGTTATTTCATTGGGAACAACCTTGCTGATTATTACTGCAGTGGTCATAATGTTCATGCTTAGGTAAGTATGTGTTACTTAATCTACTCCACAAAAATACATTTTCCTTCAATAATGAAATTGTACTATGTTTCAAACAACAAAAAATTATTTTGTACCGATTTTAAACAGTTATAAAGCCAACATCTTATAACAAAACCTAATTCTAGTATTGATATATCAAGTTATAAAATTTTTTTAATGAAAATCAGTTTCGCAAAATGCTCTTTTACAATTGCAGACGCTGTAAAAAAAGAACTGGCTCATTTCCGTCTCTGGAAGGTGACAAGAGTTCCTCAAAAACCGACAAAATTGAAACACAACAGCGAGCAACATCCTCTTACAATACTCGTCATTCCTTGATGACAAGTGATGCTGATTGTAATGGTTCTGAAGAACACATTTATGCAGAAGTTATTTACGGACCAATTCCGGAGCATGATGATTATTTACAACCAAAGCCAGCCAACATTAGTGTGCAAAGCCAACAACAAGTCATTACCCAGAATGCAGACACAGATAATAACCAACAGCCGAATAACAAACTAACAGATTTATACGCCACCTCAACAAAGCAAACTACAACACTGACTGACACAAACCCAGTTCACAGTTCGAATTCCACGAATGAAGTGAAAGACATGAAACATGACATAGACAATTTTTCGAATTCTAGTTCCAGTAATATTGATGAAGAAGGTTATGCTAAAGTAAAAGAAGGACACAAACATGACTATATAGAAATATTGCATTCCAGAAACAGCATGTAAATAGAATACAAAGATTCCATATGGCAATGCAATTTATGACATGCCATCATCATTCATCACGTACTAATCTATCATACAACCATTTACTAATATTTTACTGTAATTTAAAGAAATACAGTGATACCAGTATTTTTTTCGAAGTAAAGTTCCGATCAAATTCAGCAGGCCATGAAATACTGTATACTCATTTTATTTTCACTTGCAAATGCACATGAAAGCTAATACCATTCTTGATTTATATTTCATGAAAGGAATAGGCATCGAAAATAAAAAATGAATATACACTACACAGAACCACCAAAAATGCAGGACAAACGGCCAACATGGACATAATTGAAAACTGCCATATTAGCAGAACGTCAGAAAGAACGGTCCTATTGTAATGTAAATAATAAAAAAAATTTCACTGCATTAAAAATTCAGCGCAAGTAGCGAAATCAATCTTTTCTTTGCTATGTATTAACAAGCAAGCAAACACTATAAAAAAAGTTTGTTGTGCATCCTTTCCTGTTTCGCAAAATTCTTGTAATTTCTATTTTTCACCGAATGTCGTATACCAAATCCACCATTTTCCGACAACTTTTCATAACGTAGAAACAATTTTTGAGATAAAGTTCGATTTTCTTCTATAAATTCTTTGTCAGTTTCTCTCATCTACTGTCGTTCCAGTGCAATGCCTAAATATAAAATTCTACTCGGTGTTCTCTTCGTTTTGAATGCAGTTCCTTTGCGGTTTAGTGAAGGTAAAAAAAGCTAAAATTAGTTTAAGTGTTAACACACCTAATATTCCATTTTAATGTTTTTCGTAAGAAATACTTTGTAGCTTTCCTGGAACTCCTAATCATGGAACTATCAAACCTAACAATAAAGTGCACCGACCAGGTGAAAGTGTTAAGTTTCAGTGCGAGAAACATTTCAAAATGGATGGTCCATCTACCCTTTTGTGTCTCAACACGGGTGAATGGAATCATCGCAATTATCCCCCCTTATGCAGTAAGTTTATCATTGAATTTCAACTTTCAACACATAATATCCAAACTCAAAATATGTTAAAAAAATTCTGGATGTATCATTTCCATTATAAATTAATTATGTAGCTAGTAATATCAACGTAACTTTTGTTAGGAAAACTAAGTATTATATGAATTTTGGCTTTATTATTAGTAAAACCGCTTGAGAAAAAACAAATAAGAATGGTCAAGCAATCGTCAACAAAAGGATCTTTTGAATCAGCTTTAGCCATAGACGAAAGTTACACCACATGTTCCAGTACTAATTCAACTCAAAATGAATCTGAACACTACTGGGAAGTGTATTTTGAAGATCCACCTATTGAAATTGGCTGGGTATACGTGAAATCCCATCCAAGTACTGTTATAACAAGTTTATTTATGAAAAAATATATAAAATTCAAACTTAAACGAAATTCTGTTCATTTCATTTCCAAGATCTGAATTCTGTATATAATTTCTCACATTTACGATCTTTTCAGATCCAGAATTTGACTCGGATCCATTCAAACTAAATATTGAAATATTTTCACCAAACAGTTCTCAACCACACAGTCTGTGCTACGAGATAGTTAAAGCAGACCGTTGTAAGTAAACTAATCAAACGATACCTTTTATCTACGAGAGAATTGTAGATTCTCTCGTAAGATAAAAGATGATAATGATACGTAGATGTACTCGTAATTGAGAGCTAATTTTTTATCCGGATTAATTTAAATCAAATACATGTAGATGGAAAAAAGTTTAAGGTCGGACACAGATGCATTATTTTATTTTATTCCCCACTCGGACACAATTTATAACATGCAATGTCACATTTACGAAATGAAGATTGCTAACACTTTTAACCAATAGCACCCCCCCCCCAAATAAAATGCATCTTAATCAACAAGAAACTTGAGTTTTTGATTATAGTTGCATGAAAAATAGTTTCAGGCTGCTTGTTGCCTCAATGAAATAAACGGTCAATAACCAATGAAATCTCCATTTTTTGATAATTTTGATTATCTATTAGCCATTGTTGCTTTAAAACATTTTCATCAAGTTGTTGTCATGCGATTTGAATGGCATCAATCAGTTCTTGACTTGTTTTTAAGAAGTTTCCGCTTTGTTTTTACATTCACTTTTGTATTTTTTGCCTTCGTTATAATGTAATATATTTACTGTTGTTGTCATGGTCAATGAATTTGGTCCTGGCTGGACCGTCAAATTCTATAAATAAATACTGTAAAGGCCTTTTTATTCGCGAGCCCTAATTTTCGCGAAAATAATTGGTTGATTTCACGAGCTGAAAATTTTGCGATTTGTGATTGCTCGCACTTTGAAGGCAGTAAAATGCTTTGTATTTTTTATTTCGCGAGACCATAATTTTCGCGATTCAAGAGAGTTCGCAAAAAATCGCGAAATTCAAGGCTTCGCGAACAAAAGGGGTTTAACAGTAAGTAAATAAAATGATCAAACATTTTTAGACCCACACAACTTCCATTACAGAGTTTCCGTAAATATAAATGCCACTATTGAAGATTAATAATTTTGGCTTGTACATCAGTAAACTAATACCATTACCGACCCATGGATATTACCATGACACAAAGGCATTGTAATTGAGCACATAAATCAAACAAACTAAGACATAAAATAAGCATACGATCAGAAAGATAAATAAGGAAACAAAATCAGAAGACCAACCGAACAATAGTTCCAATCAAAAGACCCACAGAACAACAGTTCCATTCACCATTCCCCACACAGGAATTTCCTTTTAATCATGACCTTGATTTCTTGAAACCCCTCCCCTCCATCAAAGATCTACCTTGTTCTTGGGTACTCAAAATAATTTTGAGTATTAGCAAAATACTCAAAATATTCCATACTTTCACTCCCCTGAAAATTATAGTACACTGGGTATGATGTTTAGGAAGGTATCTCGTATCCAGTGATTCTTGTGGCAGATTTTCTCATGATTCCATTAAAATTCCATGATACAAATTTTACTATTGCATTTATATGTATAATAAAGATCAGTTTAGCGCAGAAATTCGATAAATGTTTTGTAATCCCAAATAACAGTATTGTACATATTTTATGAGAAAAATACTTGTGCATTAGATCTCGAAACCCCCAAGAAAATCCTAACAAAGTTATCTTCACATCAATATTACCCAATTGAATGATTACGACAGAAGCACCATATTTTTAGCTAATGTATTAATTAATTGAAGGCTTGCCCGAATAACGTTGCATGTAACAATTCATAGTTTTGAGTAAATCGTAAGTGGCAAAAGAAGTATTCAGCAATACATTGATTTTCATATATTAGGTGCCTAACTAATTTCGAAGTGATATTCGTATGTTTTAGGTAGGTATGAATTTGTCTATCGACAGCACTAGCTAGGCCCATATATGAGGCACAGTTTTCCATAATAATCTCAATATTGAATTTTTGTAACATACAACGTTATTCTGGGCAAGCCTTCAATTACTATCTCTTCCTAGATAAGTATTACAAACACGAGAAATACATCGAAGAAATGGTAACGTGTTTAGAAAAAAGAACAGGATCCGCAATCCGCATTACAAATATGAATCCAAATGAAGAACTGAGCCTATGCATGGTTAAAATTTATCCTGTGAGGGGTATGTTCTTTTAAAATACATTACTGAATAAGCATAAGTTGAAAATGGTAGGTAACTAATGTAGGTAACCTATCTATCAACACTTGCCTTTGCATTTGTTTTCTTCCAACAAGATGCACTAGGATGCGGCGAACCGGAGACATACCCAAACTGTGAAGCACATGTACAAAAAATTGACAACGTTCATATAACGCAAGTGATTTACACGAGCAACTTAGGTTATCAACTTGTAGCTGGCAACAAACTTAGACAATGTGAAGGAAAAACTGGAAGGTGGTTGGGCATTGCACCAAAATGCATACCTGGTAAGCATGTGATCATTGTTATTGTATTACTAGCTGTAAGCCCGTCCAATGGACGGGTGGTATTCAACACTAAATAAGCACAGCAAACTGCACATTGTTTGCCCAATCATTCTCACTCAGTTGTTTCATACTGGCATGAAATACAATACCTGTTATGACAAAAACATGTCTAAACTACCCACTTGATTGAAATTCACGTTGAAAACTACACTAACACAATAATGTTACCAGTAAATAGTGTGAAATTTAAGCATCCTTTGCTTAAAACTGAAATCTGAAATAAATTCCTTCATGCGTCTCATGGTAAAGCTGGAAAACTGCAGTGTAGAATGGCAAAATTGGTTTGTGTGCATAAAAACGACAAAGAAACAATTTTTCTTGTTGCGTAAATTGATGGTCCTGACTAAGTGTTGCCCGTGCTTAGAACGGGTGTGAAAGTCTGAAGTCTGGGGAAAAACGATTTATGATTTCAACAATTCAACCAATAAATAAAATAAAATTTAATACGTGTGCTAGTGGTGTGTGTTAATATACTGTAGTTCAATACGTTTATTAGACGTCTTTCGTCATACTTTACTTTCTCACCATACTGTGGAAGCAAACGCGTAAAAGTCTAGAAGTAAACACTAAAAAACGGTAAATTTGATCTGCATATATCTCAATCTTTAAAAACATGTATCAATTGCCTGTGGAGAATCTGACTGGCCGCTTTGTTCGTAAATTGTAGTTGTAATCAAAACGAAATGACGATTCTAAAAACTCAAAGAATGAAAATTCTGGAAATTCTATAGGCGCACTTGGAAAAATAATGTGTCATCGACTTTTAACATGCATTGAGACACACATGAGACATGCATTGACCCCCCCCCACATAATAAGACATATCTGACTCACCATAATCATAACAGATCAACACACAGATTTACAAAACCATAGCCATTCAAACTATTATTCTTTCGAACTATAATAATCGGTACCGATATCCATACAGGTCCATCGGTCATTGGACCTGCCATCTAATTTACGTCCAAAAAAATCTTTTCAAAAATTCCAATTTAAAAATTTAGAATGGAATAGAATAGTTAGAATGGAATGGAATAAAATCATTGGTTCTTTGTTCTACATTGTTTTACTTGAATAACATGAATTTTTTAATAGCATGGGATTGTTTGCATTTTAAATTAAAAAATACTATATGCTTTTTGAAGATTAGAAGTACACCACCTAACACAACGATACATTTCAAGTGGCAGCGCGAATTTTATGCTAATTCCAAAAAATACAAATTTATCCGTTGCAATCATGTTTAAAACTTTGTTTAAACTATGCATTTGTTAAAAACAGCGCGGTTTTCCTTTCTGTTTCCTCGGCTTGTCACCCCCCCCCCTTAATGACAATATCATGTCGCCAAAGATTTTGTCAACCTTTTCAGGGTACAATCTGCCACCCTTCCAACTTTCAGCTTCATAACCCTTACAGTTTCTCCGCACAAATGAACAATACCAACCAACAGTAAATTTTCTTTTATATTGTCACCTTTCCCGATGACAATATTCGGTCGTCAAAGGTTTTGTCAACCTCTGCAGGGTACAATCTTCACCCTGTCAACTATCAGCTTCGTAACCCTTACAGTTTCCCAGCACTAATGAACAACACAAAAATCACTATATACCATTACATCCATTCTTATATACTAGTATAAAATAAGCATGTGAAGACTGTTATTGCAATCTTAGTAGAACTTATAACTCGTGGCTTCATGATTTGAGATGAACATTCTCCTCGATGATGCTATAATGAATTGTCTACTTTGGCAATATTAATTTTCCTCTGTACCACTAATATTATGCATGTCCATTCCTCATTCTCAAATTTTCAGAGCACGAATATACTGTATATGAGCCTCTAGTTTATTTCTGAATGTGGTTCATTATGAATTTAGGTGATCGTTTTAGTTAAATATATGTAAACATTTAATACAAGCTAGATTTCTAACATCAATCAATTATGTTTAAGTTAGTGTGTTCTAGTCACAAATTTGACTACACCACATCCCCACTTTCCCTCCTACCATAATAATGAACACAACAGACCTTCACGTGTCAGGTAGTGTCACGTGAAGATGCTGAGCCATCCAAAAATAGGTTACGCCTGAGTGCAAAAAAACGGACTTGAAATGTGCGTGCGGACTCACGTACGCACGCGAATTGAAGTCTTTTAGTTATAATAAAAAAGATGGATAAATAATGGGTATATGAGTCACTCAATTATTTCCAAAGTGATTAAATTCACATAACAAAAAGTGGAGAAAACTAATAAAATAAAATTCATTGTCTATTGAAATACATATATCATTTTTTTCCAAACCAACATCGTAGAATATATTATTACACATGGATGTAGCTTCCATGTTTGAAATATAAGTTCAGCACTAATCAAGTGTTCTGGTATTAAAATGTGCAAAAATTCAACAAGTCAACAATCACGTTGTCAATGGCGCATATAATATAATCTAACCAACGGAACATGTTTATTTAGTGATAGGTCTTTTGATAATGGATAGTTTTAGTATGCTTAGAAGTAATTATTAATTACATATATTTGTACATATAGGTGATCATGGAGTAGTATCATATTCATCATCCACCGTTTCTACCACACCCAGAGACAGTATTCACATTGGTATAGCATTCTTATAACATCACTTTCAGAGCTTTACCAAGTTAATAGAAATTATATCTATCCAATTTTCAGAAGTTGCAGCAATTGGAATCGGCTCTTCGATGATTGTCATAGCTTTGTTTCTGGTTGCTTTTTGCGTTTATAGGTAAGAGTTGTGTTACAAAATCACACGTTTTCGGCTAGTCTCAAAATAAGTGTGAACATGACACGATAAATTCCAATTTGTATTGTGCCCAGGAAATGGAAAAAATCCAAGAATAAGATAGAACCAGTTCACAGCAATTCTATTAACCTGCAACCCATAACCAACGCAGGACTGCTTCCTATTCCAACCTACAACGATACGTTCACGATTTTAAGACCTTTGACGGAACACACTTATGAAGAAATAGATGTTTCTCAGTTGTATGACAGAGCTAATCCTGAAACCACACGACAATCCACCACTTCTGGATACATGATGCCCATCCAAAATAAGAGACAACATCAAAGTTTCAAACCTTCTAACATGCAGCCATTAGCCAAAAAGGTGTATCAGAAGAGAATAGCTATTTTAACACCTGTAACACGAAATGCTGATGATGAAAATGTACACCTTGACCAGGACTATTTCAGCAATCCTGATACAGAATATTTGTTCAACCCGAATGAAGGCGCTTCAAATACCAATATTGCAAGCAACTTTGATAATGCGAAGTATACACATGGACTGAACGCTATGCAAAATGAGCAATATTTTTATTCGGTTCGTGATCAGACCAAACCCATTCCCGATTACTTACAAATAATCAAATAGAAACGTCAACCTATTGTGAAGTAGCTTGTCTGTGATAAACCACTAAAAAAACTACAAAACCCAGCCTATACGTATGTAGCTGCTGAAATGTAACATTGTACAAAAACTTGTGTAAAACATGTAAGACATTCATGATCAATGGAATGCATCTCTCAAGTGAGATCAAATGATATGTATGCTCTTAGTTTTCACATTTGTTGGCACACTTTCCACTCCTGATGTAGGTAATTCTTTTACTTTTGAAACTTAATGAACACGCTGCTAAACTAACTTAAATTTGAGGAAATTGCCACTTCTTAAACAAAGCGTTTAAAAATTGTACATGAATCACCATGGTCGGAATTAAAACTTTTGAATTTTCTTATGGCACATAATATCAAAGGCTGCTTTCATTTTGCACTACTGTCGATCAATTTCATGAAGTTACCCTCATATGAACCAAAAAGAAAGACGTAGCCCTACGTCAAAAATATATAAATCCAGACAAACTCTCAAATCAATACCAAATGTATGTTGTAAGGTGTTCAGCAAATAAATTGACAATTTAACTTTCATAAGAATATATTTTAAACTAACACTTTAGAACATATTTCATCAGGAACATGTATCTGTATTCTCCACACAGCAACAACCATATTAATTCTATATATATCACCAACATTGTTTCTCAACATTATTGCATCAAGTTATTTGTTAACAATGCTTATAAAATTACTTTAAAGTTAACTCATTTTGAATTAAATATTATTCAGTGAATTCAAGATAAAACACTGTAATCACAAAGTAAACCTCTATACTTGTAGTAAGATTTAGTTCCACCGTGCTAGCAAAGGAAACATCAGCACCTATTCTCATAATCATTCAAGCTACACTGTTGGTTTTCATTATTTTGATTGACAGTTCTGTGCACTGGTAAGAATTTCCTTAAAATTCAGAATAAATAAAAACTTAAGCTACTCGTACATTGAATAATTTCCATTGGTTAAAACTTTAAAGACATTATTCTTGATATCAATTTGATTTTGTAGCTTATTTAAACGGTTGAAGAAATTAGATGTTCAACACCGAACGATTTTTCAACACGGACAGTTTCATCATCGAATACCAAGGATGAGTACCAAAAACAAGATGAAGTTGGCTGTTCTAATGTGACCGAAATTGTAGACCTATATGAAGAGCCACAATTCTAAGAAATTAAACCACAATCTCAGTTCAATATATGATAATGGTTATCTCATCCCCAAACCTTTTCTCACTGAGACTGATTCCTGTTAAGATGCATAAGCCTACTCATTTTTAAATACCAGTGAAGATGTAAAAGTGGAAAAAAACCCATTCCAATGAAAGTGATTCTGTCAGTGAAAACCATCCAATCTTACGACGTTAGAATAATTTAGCAGCGTGTAATAATGTTTAAAATTCTGTACAGTACAGCAATCCTTTGCATAGCTTTGCTATAAATTTCAAGATATTTATATCTAAAAGATAGCAGGATATTATGTGCCAATAATCTCCAAGCAGTGATGAAATAAAATAATTTTTCATACCTTAAAGTGTGAGGACTTTCTTTGAGAACTTGCACTGCAAAGTCTTCTACAACAAACACATCAAAGTGTGCACCTTAGTGTGGTAGGAAACAGTTCATGGTGAAATGAAATACGATTTCAGATTCTTCAGAGTCCAGACAGTTGTTCATAAAGTCCCAATGGAAAGAGACATTCGTGAAACCTGGTGATAAAAAAATAAAAAAGATGTTCGTCATCAATATCATCTTGATAAAATGCTTATGTTTGTATGTTTGTTTATTTGTTTGTATGTATGTTTGCATGTTTGTATGTTTATATGTCTGTCACACCAAAATCGAAATTTTTTTGCAGGTGCATGTGCAGATGCAAAAAATTGAAGCTGCTAAATTATTACTCTCAAATCAACATAATACACTAGAATGACGTCATGTCGCCAGGCAACATGAGCTAAAATGTTTCCATCATTGTTGACGGGCACATAGCTAGTTATACTATATTTTAAACTCGTTGAAAAATGAACGGTTCATATAGGCCTATAATATGAGCTTAGCAGGGCCATGATTGTAGAACTTGCAAATAAACATCGATTCTTTGATAAAATTGTTATTCTTGAATAGTATTGAATTTTTTAACAGCATGGAAGTGTTGTTCTATTTTAAATTAAAAAATACCATGTACAGTACTGTTTGAAAATTAAGTATACACCACCTAACAACATAATAGTACAGAGATAGTGGATGCGCAAATTTTATATTATAATTCGAAATCCACATTCATTCATTAACTCTTCATGTATTGCCATCATTGTTTAAACTTTTAAATTACTCTCTCATTGAAAAAAAGGTTTCCTTCGGCTTCCCACCTTGATGACACTGTCTCCAAAGGTTTCATGCACCTGTTCAGAGTATGATCTACCACCCCTCTGACTTACAGCTTCGTAGACCTTACTGTTTCTCAGCAAACATTAACAATACACAACAACCAAAGGCAAATTCTCACTTGTATAATTGTCGCACACCCCCTGATGACAATTTCGGGTCGCCAATAAGCTGCTACACCCTTTTGGGAGTGTCATTTAATTAATTACCTACCAAGTTTCAGCATCCTACACCTTCTGGTTTTCGCGTAATATTTGCCAGGAAAAAAAATTCCACTTGGCTTTTATACAGTATATAGTTACGGTACCATTAAATTTTAAATAAATATCGATAAGATAGTAAAGGTACAGTAATTAAATTAAGATAGAAGGCCAGATCTGTGTATATGTGGGGTGTGTATGCGTGACGGACGTTTGAAAGTTGCCAAGTGGGGGCAAGGTGCCAAGTTGAAAAGTTGTCAGGTTGTAGTTTTGTAGTTATGAATGTAAAGTTTGTATTTATCAAAACCCGTGCTAATAAACGGGTCTACTTCTAGTTAAATTAAGATAAATACTAGTACTATGATATAATTACTGTACTGTGTTATACTCTATCCCAAATTAGCTGGCCCAGAATTAGCTTGAGGCAGCCAAGGGGCGAGCTAGGTGATCACTGTGTGACCACTGATCACACAGCAACTGAAACGTGTGAGAGGTACGCTCGTCAACCATTGGCTGATTCATCTCGCTGCCTCAGCTCTGTGCCAGCTAATTTGGGATAGAGTATAGTAATATTTGTGTTTAACATTAAAACTGCTATATTGCATCCAATTTTGTCATAGGTTTCGTACTTAATGGTAAGAAACATATGACAAGTAGAGCCAATGTGCCAGGAATATATTGAAACATTATAGCAAGCATCAGTATTTTACTAGTAGTATAAAATGTCATCAAACTAAACATAAATTGTCATCAAACTAAACATACAATTTTGCATTATAATAGATATGTTATTATTTTATTAATAATTTGAAATTCCTCAAAGTTTTAAAACGTGCATTAAAACATCGAGAAAAACAAAGATTGTTCGTTGTCATGCAAAGTTGGTCAAGAGTCATCCGACTTAATTTATTCATCATAGCAACAATTCTCACCATCAGGTCATTTTTGGCCAACCCTGCGTATTTTTACTGCATGTATTTAAAAACAAGTACATTAAAAATGCTTTTTTAACATATTCTTTATAAACTGGCAAATAGCGTCCATCATATTGGTTTTTAATTAACAGCATACAGGCAGTGACACCCGTGAAACTAAGATGGGTCCATGACACCTCAGTCATCAAAATCCATCGAGTCGTTTTGATTTTATATGTAGAAATTCACAACTAACTCACTCACAAATGAAAGAGTATAAAAACGATCATCACTTCACTTCACACCATCTCAACCACTAATGTGCAACGTTGTGTGTGCCACAAAAAACAATTTTATGGACAAGAACCGAATGAAATACAAAACTTAGGCCTGGTCTACAAGTAACCTTTTGTCGCCTGTTCTGCCAGACTGCACAAACAAAACGGTACGTGCAGACGGCAAGTTTGAACAATTGCATGACAGATTGGTCTTATTACAATTTTTGATGGGCAACTGTGACATCATCTCGCCTAACCAATGAAAACTAGTTGGTAAGAAGTTGACGTCACAGTTTCCACAAATTAGTTGTATCAAAATTGCGTATCAGGCGGCATGCTAATATTCTCAGATTCTCCTTCCTCAAACTTCGCAAAACAAAATTCTAAGAAATTCACCACGTCACCTAAAAGGAAAACAAAAACATTTTCTTTGTGAACAGCATTTTTTGAAAAGCTCTACAATGCATCATTTAGCAACAATTAGTATTATAATATTTGGATTTTTAGATTCAGTTTTCAGCAATCAAACTAGCAATACAGGTAAGGTGACTGACTGACTTTATCTAACTGTTGCTGTAATTTTCCATTGTCACTGCTTTTATAGTATTTCATGTCTTGTGCAAAATTACAGGTACTAGTGAATTTTGTAGCTTTCCTGGTACACCCTACCACGGAATGTTATATCCTTTTCGTGAAATGTACACTCCAGGCGACTCAATAACATATAGATGTAACGACAATTTGCAAATAAAAGGCCATACAACCAACGTGTGTTTAGAAACTGGCCAATGGAAAAATGCACGACACCCACCGTTATGTTGTAAGTTCTAAGTTACAGTAAACAACCACCTGTATTTTTCACTTACAAGCACTTTTGTGAATGAAAAAAAAATTGCAGACATTTTGCTTTTATCAGAATATTTTATGTATGAACGTAAATTAAAAAACTTATTTAAACTATGCTGTAAGTCTTCTAAAGTGCATGTACATGCAACATTCAATATATAGTGACGGATGTTGCAACAGGGAAACGTACGCAACAGTCTGCATCTACGTTTGATTCTTCATTGGCCGTTGATGGAAATGCTTGGACTTGTTCTAAAACAATACCCGTAATCACAACCAGTAGCCAGGAGAAGCAATGGTGGATGGTGGATTTAGGTGGCACTTACATTGTAACATGGGTTTCATTCATAGCTCGTCTGACTGGTAATTATTTCAATGAAACGCATCAAGAATGATGAACATGATTATAAAAATGTTGGCAAATGACAACTTTTTGTTTTTCAGTTCACTTTTCACCACAGTTCGAGGCACGAATTGACATTCTCACCAATGCAACTGGAGAAAAGAATGTTGTTTGTCACAATGTTTTGGTCTCATCCAGTGGTATGAAAACTATACACAAGTCATCGTTCTTTCATTTTAATTCACCCATGTTTGTACCAATCTTGGATCTTTCACCCAAAATATCTGCCGGGGTGTTAATATTCAAATTGAAAACTAAAATCCTGACTTTTATTTGACAGTATGTACAGTAGTTCACAGTATGAAAATTTACAATAGCTTATTATTGCAGGAAAAGAGTACATCGAAGAAATGGTATCTTGTATGTACGGTGACTTTTTAGGAGGAAACTATGTTAGAATTTCTAGCACTCAAAACGAACCACTTCAACTTTGTGAAGTTAAAGTTTTTGTAAAACCAGGTTTGTATTTAACTGTTACAGCGTTTGCCTTAGGCATGTTTTAATAGTTCGATAACTATTAATAACAACATTAACGAACAAATACTCTGAAGAATTTCCTTTCTGTGGACTGCCTGAAGTTCGACCTTTCTGTGAATCGGAATCCCTCACTGAAAATGGTGACCGATTAGAGAAAGTCATTTACAAGCCCAAACCTGGATACCGTATAATAAAAGGCAGCACCCAAAGGTTATGCTCAACTCAGGGAACATGGTCTGGACAATCACCTTTGTGCGTTGCAAGTATGAAACGTTGTCATTAAACGATACAACAAATTGTTACGAAAATTTATCAATATTTGTATCAAAATTTCAGTTTCACAGAAGAAAGAAACGGCAACCAAAGGAACAACCGATAATACACAAAGCAATGGTAATAAGAGCTTTACTCGATGTTTAGTTTAGTTTTTATTTTTCGTCCCATAGACACACTTGATATATACAATCACAAATAAAACAAACACATAAATAACAATATAAAACAAATCAAATTTAACAATGATTAATCAATATAACAGTGATGAACTAATGTTTGTTGGAAAATAACACGTGCCTATACAGAAATTTTTTAAAGTGTTTACGTAAGACACTGCAGTGAACATTCGGGCATATAAATGCCAATTTTCTAATATAAAACGGCATATCATTCAAAATAGAAATGTCGTGTATATCAACAGTAAAGTCATAATAAATGGCAATAACAGCACTACAATCAGTGTACAGGATTACAAAACTCTTATTACCCCCAACACTCACATACCTCTCTATAAAAAGCTAAACTGACAATGAAAACCTACATCCTACAAACACAATAATCAAATATTGAGTAATGCCTGCATCTGCAATCAGAAATGAAACCATTTATTACATTTCCATATGTATCACATTACATTACCGTCAACCGGAGCAGCAAACCAGAAGTAAAGTGGGGTCAACTTTGAAATTTCAAATGGAAACATGGGTCAAGTGGGGTATTGTTGGAAAGGTCGACATTTTTTAATATCGTCTACCATTAACGAGATATTTGACATGAAAGCAATGGAAATGAAATCATAAGATTTCGCAATTGGGTTTAATTGAAAGTGTTCGAAATGTCTGCTATCTTGATTTAACCACGTCCTCTTTCATCTTATGTGGTTTAGTGTCAAATCAGGATAGCCAGGTGTCCTAGACAACAATCTGTATTCTTATCACGCTGAGCTCCCTCAAGAACTTAAGGGATATGACTTCCAGAATGTATTGATTTCGGCAACTCGTTGCTCACTAAGAACCGTACCGTTCAACCCATCATTCTCTGAATATAAGAGTCAACGTTCAAGAGCATTGGGGAACAAAACAAGCATTAGAGGTAAACAGAAAACCCACACTGGCTGCAAGGAGAGTACACAACCAACACATTGGAGCGTGAACACGTACTGAGGCCTTATTGAACACCAAGTCATCAAGTCTTACGTTTTCGAGTAGGGTTTAAATGGAGCTTTGTATGCCGAATCTCTGGAAGTACCCTGTGCGAACTTCTAGAGGATGTACCTTTGGCAACACGCTTAACGAGTGACAATGTAGTTAGATGCCTAGCACATTTTTCTCCCAAAGGCTCAGTTGTTTTCCTTCCAAGGTTTTTCTCCAAAGGCATAGCTGTCCAGCTTTCCTGGGAGGTAAGGTGGAATGCGCGAGCAGGACCAGTGGAGTGGTTACCACATTTCCTTGATAATTACCAATGGACTTCTTTTTATGGGGACGTGCAAGAAACATTGTTTATGTCTCTTAATGTCTCTTATGTCTCGTGCCGACACTTTCGTGTCGTTCCAACAACGAGGAATGACACGACGAACAAAATTCAGGAAGTCTGTCATTCGCTAAGTACTGATAAAAAAAAAGTCCTTAGGGCAACTGACTGCACCAGCCGCCCCGATTCGTCCTATCGATTTACCCTTCCACCTTTCCATCACTCGAAAACGATACCCCGAGGTACTTGAAATTTTCAACCAGAAATGATGGGGCCTCACTAACATGCAGGGCGCATTGTTCCGGTTTTTCGAAAGACCACGAGAGTCTCTCAAAAGTCCTAACTTATAACTCTATGATTGTATATTGTACTGTACTGCTATCGCCCACGGTAGTGTCAAAATGGGACGAAAAAACAATGACAGTTAAAAATTTGGTAAAAAATAAAGAGCAGAACTACGAAAATCGAGGTATGCCTGTATTAAGTATTCAGAATTATAATAGCCTATAGGGGGTGATAGGATGATAAATTATAATATAGACCCGTTATCTTTTTTTTTCAGATATGGCAGTTGGTGTCAGCGTAGCAGCACTAGGAATTGTCCTTGTCATATGTGTTATTGCCATTTATATGTAAGATAACTATTAAATCTTTGAAATACTGTAAGAATGTAACTGCCTAATGAAACAGTGATATTTTTAAAGTTTATTTTAATTTAATTTTCAACTTGAACTGCCATCAGGTACCAAATATAGTACAAAGGCTTTAGGAAACAAATGCAACTTAAATGTAGCCTATCCTAAAAAACAAATTAAAAATAACGAAACACACAACGAATAAAATACCACACAAACCCAGCAGTGTGCATTGCTCACAATATTTTTAGTTAAATCACTCGAAAATGTGCTGTTCTCACTGACTCGTGAGAAAATGACAAATACCGGGTGGCAAACGTTTTTGCCACTGTTTAAATTTGCAAATATCTCGTGATTGGTTTGAGCTACATAGTTGAATAAAAAAACTGAAATCAAGTTCATATCATGCTCTTTCTGAAAATGTATGAGTACGCTTTACAGACATTTGGAGATGGGTCATAGCCGTTTTAAAAACCATATCCCAAAAATAGTTGTCAATAGTCAACCTATTTCTAAAATTATCCTCCGCAGCCCGCTGCAAGGTATTGTGGAAAGAAGAGAGTCGCGTTTTGGCAACTTTTTTGGAAAGTATCTTTTTTGTTTTCAAACGGCCATTACTCATCTCCAAATGATACAACATACCTTCATGCGTTTTCAGAAAGAGCATGAAATGAACTTTATTCCAGTGTTTTTGTCAACCATGTAGCTCAAACCATTCAGGAGATATTCACATTTTTTGAACAGGGACAAAACCTTTCGGCCCACTCAGTATATGCAACAAAATACATGCATTTACAACAAGTTAAGATTTTGAAATACAATAGTATTCAATGGTTAATCTAATCACTCATTACGTTTGAAATGAACAATGCAATATACAGTGGCACCTCTATATCGTCAGCCCCTATATTCGTGTCAAATCCAATACATTCGTCACATTTTGTCAGCAAAATAATTCTCTGATAGTCATCCAAAAATCCAATATTCGTCACAAAAAATTACACCAAAAGTCAGTTTTTAAGATCAGCATCATAAAATATTGAAAGGTAAGCTATATGAACTGCTAACAGTGAAGCTTGGATAACGAGTCTGGAGTGGATTAATAAAGTATTTGCAATTAACTCTATATTCGTCAGATTCAATAATCAGTTTTTCTTGAAAGAATTAATGACGAATATAGAGTAAATAGGTAAATGCAAAAAACAAAATACATTATGAGGTGAAATCAGCAAAGCAAAATCGTAACAAAAAAAAAATGAAAACTATCAAATTGGAAGAACATTAAACATGAGCATTAAATTCAAATGAATACTGTATTTACAATACAAATTTGTAATGTCATTTCTCTCAATCGTAGTCGATACACGCAAAGGCGGTTATTGCAACTGAGCCAGAGTACCAATGTCCTCAACAACGCACCACCATCACCACCACAACCACCATCACCACCACAACCACCATCACCACCACAGACGAACAACTATTCTAAACCTACAAGATCCAATTCGGAGAGTACCTATATGGAAATTGACGAGTCTCAGTTTTATGATAATAACGATGGATACTTGGTACCGGTACCAAATTCGAATGAGCATTCTGATTACATGATTGTATTACCGAATTCGAATCCCGATTACCTGCCTATGACATGTGAAAACACTACAGATAAGATTGTAGTAATGAATGAACAGAACAATGCTGATGAGAAGTATTCGAATGGATTAAATAAAATGGATCCCAATCAAGATTACTACAATGCGGAAACAGACAGTGATAAATAATAACGCCACAAGGACTTCATCAATATATTCATAAACCAAACATTAGTGAACTTGCATATAGTCCTTACTGTAACAAGTTTTCAATACAATTTTAAAGAATTCTGAAACATAAAAATATTTTGTAATATTGCAAAGGAACCAAGAGACTTCAGCATTGATGCAATATTTTATCAAATAAAATATTGAACTTTCGTTTGAAAATACTGCAGTATCATCCAATGATAACCGACCATACAGTATATGCAGTATATTTAAACTAAACCTCGACACTTGCAGGTTATGCTGTACATTATGAATATCACTACAAAACAAATACTTTATGAGTTTGTTACAATTACGAGTGTTATGAGTTCTGTTAGTTTGGAAGGGTGCTGTAACTTTATAAAACAATCTTTATCATGTGGTAAAGTTGATGATAAACATGTTATTCCAAAATCTGTTAGTTTTAGTTCAGATAACTTTAAACATTAAGCACATATACTGTACCAAACCATGAGTGTTACAAACAAGTACTACAAATACTATATAGACTACTGTCGTGTCATGTAATAAACAAAATTACCAAGTTGGCCAACCAGATATTTTGACTAAGTTGTGCACCAAAATAGAAGTAATTGAAATACAGTATTGGATTGAATGTTTGCGAATAAATGAAAAAATTTAATTTGAATCGATTTATTGAAAACGATCAGTTATTAAAATCATAAGCATAAAATATAGCGACACTTACGTTTGTTACAATTCTGGTGCTTTATAGTTCAAAAACTTCCTAATTTATAGTGACAGTGTGTGTGTAATGCAGGACAGCCAATATTAAAAGGTAATTCTTTCCAAATGTATAAAACTAATAATGGTAATCTAAACCGTGATTCTGTTCCTGTTTAGCACTAATTTATATAATAATGTATATTGTTTAGTGATTATAAAAATAGATATCGTATTATTGTTTAGTAATTATAGGTTTCTATCATATCATAAACTGGGGATGTTGAACATAACGACTTTTAGGTAGATGATTCTATCGTTCCACCATTTGGCTACAAAGGCCATTATTATTGTTACCAGTTTCATAAACATAAAGGCTTCTTTCATGTCATTTAGTATTCAGCATAGGCCTACTGTAAATGAAAAGCACAAATGAAAATGTTGTTTTTTTAACTTTACACAATGAGTTAGTCGTACTCAAAAAAACAAACTCTACAACACTGGTAAAACTGTTAAATAAGATGTAAATATGAAATTAGTACAGTCTGAAAATTATGCGTTGAAGCCCACCAACTGGACATTGCATATTCCACCACAATATCGTATCTTTTACCTCAACCTACATTATCGCACTTATAGCTTATAGGTAGGTAAGTATTTGGTTTTGAGAGGCGCACTAACTGCCCGAAGGCAGTCATATGGCGCCCATAGAAACATGTAACCTAAAGTACTAGACCTAAAGAGCACACTAGCTAAGTTGGTCAAGAACTGACAGCTTTAAAAACCAAAAAATACGATGAATGGAACGAACATGGTTCCCCATCATTTCCGGGGGCGTGAGAGACTTCGCCACTATATTTTTCGGATACTTCTTGGAAAAATATAATGAGTTGGCGTTTCATGCGATTTCTCACGTAACGTTTTTTGTCATATGAAGCCAATCATCAAGTACGGTCCGTACGCTTACTGTCATGAGTCCAAAAATTACTAAACAATAGATGTACTTTAATCGATGCAAAAATTGCACGGTAGTTTCTAGACATACAAAACTTTATTTTTGGTATCACGAGACTATATTTTAAACGTGTCTAATGATAATGTTGGGGAAAGAAGAGTCAGTTGACAAAGTGGACAAGATGACGAATTTAAGGTTTCTTAAAAAAAAAAACTATGGGTAATTAACGACTATGAGCAATTTTCCTAGATGCAGCAATCACTCTTGGAAAGTTGGGGTCCATTTTTGCTAAAGTGTTGCCAACTGGAGTACCTTCAGTACAGTAGGTAGGTTTTTCGTTAAATGTTTGTCAGTCAATCAATCAATCACAAGAGTTTCAACTAAATTTTTAGGGTGTACATAACTGTCGGAAGCTCGATATTTTTTGTACATAGCACGTAGGTCTGGGCTACATTAGGTCGAATAGCTGTTGTACTTATCGTTCCACAATATGGGAAAACATGTCCCACATTTTTGGAATACTGCGAGGGTGGGGGTAAGATGACGAATGTGATATCCAAACATATTAAGAAAACAAAATAAGCTAGTGTCATTAAAAGCATACCAGTTGAGAACTATCTTAGAAAAATATGAGCGAGAATGGAAGCAGCACAGAGGTTGCAGTTCGGCATAAGTCGCATTCGAAAAAGAGATGACATCAACAAGCCAACAGCCGAAGTCATGCCTACATAAGTGCCCAGCACGTTGCAAAGTGTATACTAATCCGCCAGTAAAAAACCGGATCATGTGTTCAAAATGCAATAATTGGTGGCACGAAGATTGTACGGGCTACGAGGGATAGTGCCAGTTCATTTGTGACCAAATTAGAATATATGTTCAGGTTCGTCGATTGTCATCTTACTTACCCGATATGTCGCAAAATTGACAATTTTGCACTTTTACAAAAATGTTTTTGTGAATTATACTTATACAGATATTTCAACAATAGCTACGTATATGATTTGATAGGTTTATGGTTGGTCTATCGTTATGCAATAAAGTTTCTTTCTGGTAATATTAAAAGTAGCTAATTTACATCGATTTCCATAGCATCGTCAACTTGCCCCACTTTCCCCCCTATATCATGTCTAATTTTTTCAACTCGTATATACAACTTACTGATAAAGATAATTTAGACAAAATGACAGAGAATTTAGACAACATTAAGCCATTGTTCAAATTAAAAAATGTAAAAAATTGTTTTAAAAATGATAAATGCTGTACTTGAGAAAAGTTTATCATTTGATGAAATTGCAATATAATAAAATTTTCAGACATCATGAACTATTTATACGTTGAAAGCATATCCGTTTTTGAATATAAATGTGAAAAATGTTTGTGGTAAAAGTGGGTTTTGTTTTTCAACTTTGATGAATATGCTACACTGGTGAGAAGATAAATCGCTTAAAATAACTGAACATTTGATGTTCTAGTAACCGCCTGTTGCCGACCGCGGTCCGCCTGTTGCCGACCCCTGTTCTAGTTCATTGAAATTTTGGATCATTTTGGATCACTTTGCTGACTTCAACAAGATATATTGTATAGCCTATCAGAAATTCACTAATTCACTTGCAAAATTACAATTTCGTGCAACAAAAATGTTGAGAAAAAGTAGCATTTGTAGCATTTGTAGTTAGTTTTGAATTGTTGTAATGATAACACCATATAATGTATACGGTATAAACCGCACCATAACCTTATCAATTCGAATGAAAAAGTTTGTGAACGTTTTTTTCCTGCGTTAGTAAGCATTTTTCTAAAAAAATAATAATTAAATAGCCCTACTCACAAAAAAAAAACCTATTTCGATCGTGAACATATTACAAGGTCTGGCAGACCCAGTTGTGCCTTTACAAATTATTAAATTGAATAAATATTATTTGTATTTCGAATTTTTGTCAATTAATTGAATCGTTTGAAGCATATAAAAAGTTCTAAGTGATGATAATTGAAAATAAAAATTTTATGCAAAACTTTAAAAACAAAAAAAGATGGACCCCAGCCGTGTTTTTCAGGGTTAAACATGTTTAAAATCAAACAAAATCCTAGTAAAAATATTTATATTTTGAAAGTTCATAAAATAAGCTGTTGAAGTAACACAGGAACTATAAAAAAAGGATTTCCTTCAAGAAAGTTCACGTTTACAATGACGTGAATTCGAATAAACCCTATGATTCTTCCTGTAACAGTAAAATAAATTAATCCAACAGGGATTTATAATTTGTAAAAATAGTACTATTTCAGTTATTTCCATTACAAATTCATGCCAAAAAAAAATAGCAATGATTTGTATGTGGTTAGTTTTCCTTGGCCATTTATCGACAATGATGACTATTCTGGTTACCAGTTATGAAAACAAACGTGGTTATGGCTACTTTTAAATATATTCAACATTTTAGTTCCCCAAAAATAAACAAAACTACTAATGTTAATATTTTTATGTAAATTTTAGCACTTCAGAACTGCGGATTTCCTGGAAATCCTGACAATGGCATTGTCATACCAGACAAGCAGCTGTACAATATCGGTGAAACTGTAAGATATGAATGCAATTACCCAAATATGGAATTAATGCCCAAATCTGAAAGTGAATGCGTTTATGGAGATCCTCCCACATGGACGTTGAATAATTCACCACAATGCTGTGAGTATCTCTAACATAACCTATATTCGATCCAATCAATCGGGGTACCTTGCAGTGCAGCATATGCCACCTTCGGTACCCACGAAACGTTTGAAGATTAAAAAAAAGTATTGTCCTAAGTCAACGAACAGTTCAACGAGTTGATCTCGGCATCTTTTTTCTTTCTTTTTTTTATTTTGTTGATAAACCTTGCTTCAAAATTCAGAAATTCTTTAACCTGTGAACATCTTGAACAACGTTTTAAGATTACCTACTATTTCCTCTTATAATCCATCATTTTTTTAAAAAAAAAAGGTGTGTGCGCTGAGGACGCCACAGTAGAAGTGAAACTTATGTGGGAAAGAACACTACAGTATTATTCGTTCCACATGAATCATCCTTTAGGGTTAGGAGAAAACAATGAGTTTGAGGTAGAGAGGTAGTTTCATTTAACTTCAGTTTCTGGTTTTTGTTAATTAACAACTAAACCATATTTTAAAAATGCAAAGTCCGTTTTCCAGACATCAACAAATGCCTAGCTATACCTGACATACCCCCATGCATGTTCATATTCAGAGAATAATGTGGATGTGATATCATTCTTTGGTTATTAACACAGTGGTCAATCTGGCATACCACAAACAAGCAAGACAATCATCGACAAAGAGAGGCATGAAGGCTTCCTTTGCCATTGATCGCAATATCACTACATGTTCTTTGATTGACGAACGGACAACTTCGGTTTATTGGGAAGTACCACTGGGTCATAAGTACAAAATCGCAGGAATATTCCATAGAATTCTTATATGTGAGTTGCATTTATTTTGTATAAATAAAATGAAGAGAAATTCATGCGATTCATCGATTGGTTAATTTTTCCCTAGCCAAAAAATCACCCAACTACATTCCAGTACTGATCGGAACTGATAAGTTCTTAAACAACGGTTCCTTGTATACCTTTACAACGTGCAATTATATTATTCATGATCCAATCTCAGGTAAGTAACATTTTCAAAATTTATCAAAGTAGAATTTTTGTTCATCTTTTACATTACAATAATTCGGATATTTCTTGAAAAATAAAATCAATTCTTTTAGATGACAAGTTCTATGTAAGAGAAAACCACCTGTCATGTCGAACCGAACTAGAAGGATCTATTGTACGCATCGAAAATCCTGTTCATACCTATCTGTGCTCGATTCATGTCTATGAAAAACGTAACGTATCTTTTCAATTTTTGTCGAAAATTAAACAGGAGACTATACACAGCATGGCTTCACTTTGTTTATTTTTACTAATACAGCACTTGTATATTATGCATGCATGTGCTGTATTAGTAAGAGATTCTCTACTGTCCATATTTATTATTTTCGGCACTTCATGCTATTTATTTCAGCAGTTTTTGGCATGACACACTCATCAGCTCAATCATTGATTTTACTTTCGTATAGTTTTTCAAGCTATGGGTACTGAACACAATATAAGTATGATAATGTAAATAGGTTATTAAGCTTTCATTTGAATTTACAAGTGCAACGTTCTATTTGTCACTGGGGAATTTAACCTGCTATTTTGAGTTGATGTTTATCATCATATTCATATACACTATTAAGAATACTAACTAAGATTTAACAGTTTCATGATGCAGATACTTCTAAGTTATTATGAAAATTCGAGAAAGCAAAGATAAGTCAACATATTTAAAAATGCTCTATTTCCAGCAAGTCGCTGTGGGCATCCAGACGTTTACCCATTCTGTAATGCAAACGTGAACCATAAGGCACAAGAAGTTGTCTATTCACCTCAAGCTAATTATCATCTGCACGGTGAAGCAATTAGAAAATGTTATCAAGGACAATGGACTGGTTTAGCACCACTATGTAAACCAGGACCAGGTGAATTCAAACGATCAAGTTTCTATTAAATGGAAGTAATGAATAGGTTTATTATTAGTTAAATTAAAATTTACATTTGTAATGAAGTGACGAGTGACTAAATAACCAATATTTTTTCTACAGATAACAGCTCTGATCTTGATGGTAATTGGAACAAAGACCAGTTGTCAACTATACCAGGTTAGCATTGTACGTTATAATGGTGCAACTAATACAATACTATAGCTCTAAATAATTATCTCGAATTTAAACGCAAAATACGAATAGGAAATTCTACTAGTAAATCAACAACTGCTCAACCAGTGGAAGATCCTTTATCAAAACACCCCCTCTGTACGTATATTCCGGAAATATTACATTGTAAGTATTGTATATTTTTACAGTAAATTCGTTAAAAAATTTAAATTTCAGCAATCATCGCTGGTACAACTACAGCAGCGTTAGTTCTAATTCTTGTTCTAGTCGTTTGTGTCGTTTTTAAGTAAGTGAAAAAAGGTGTATATTTAAAACATTACATGTACTCGCACAAGCATCCTCTGCTTATTCCATATCGATAGGTTAGTAATCAGTGCAGTCAAAGAAACTAGAAACCGTCGAAATGTGACATCCAATTTGTTTTTGCAAATGCACCATGGCTGCTTAAAAACTTAAAAACAGTAATTTACTATATACGTACAGTATATAAATTGTTATTGCATGCAAATGTTAAACACACTACAACTATATATAAGGAGGGGCAGTGGCCTTCTTAGGGGGGTGCGGACCGCACCGGGTGTCACCATCAGAGGGGTGACACCCGATGTCTAGAAATTTTGTGTGCAGTGTTTTAAAATTTATTATTCTTATAAAAATATTTGTATAGTTATTTTTTGCATAAACACAAAAACATTTTCGTGAGCTCAGCTTACATGTAGCCTATGTTGTATCAATATACTGTACCTACAAGTTTATATTATCTAATTAACTGTTAAACAATGGGTTTGGTAGTTGCGAAAACCAGTAAAGGGAAGCTGATTTAGTCAAGACGTTCATTAAGTACTGAAATACTTGTCCTGTTTATTTATTTTAAATTATTTCATATGAGTTTACAAGTAGGCCTACTGTATTTCCATGCTAGAATAAAGCTGGTCAGTTGAAAGTTATTTAGAGCACTGCTTTTCAACGAATTGTATCTCATGTGAGTAAAAAGTTTACCATTAAATGAACATAGTTTTCTTAAATGTTTTTACTTAATATTTTATTGCTTTCTCACCAAATTTTCACTTTAACTCACAAACTCAAGTGTGCAAATGATGTTGCGATTTAAACGTAATTTTAATTATACTGTTTGTTTGCCAGTTGTTTATTTGTTGCTATTATTGCCATTACGTTATGCACTGGAATTACGATATTTACAAATAACATTAGTACATTATGAAAAATATTTTCTGGTCTGGTATGCAAGGTCTGGGAGGGGGGGGGGTAACACCACGAGTTACCGCACCGGGTGATACCTACCCTAGGAACGCCACTGAGGAGGGGTGTCCAAAAACTCATCAATTTTCAAGAGTGATTGCTCATGAACCATAAGTTCACATAATTACTCAACAATTATGCTGTTGTAAGGGATTTTGATACTAAATGCAGAAACTATTCAACTGACTATTACTAACAATTTAAACTTTCCTACCTGAAAATACATAATAAAAGAAAACCTCAAGGTGGAACAAAAACCAAACAAACAAATAAAGTCCTACCTTGAACCAACTGATTGGGTAGCTCAAAGATGAATAATAACTAACGTTTCGCCCCTTTTTTTTGCAAAAATTACATAAAGGCTTGTTCATGGTATAACACAAAAACAAGACAAGACACAAACAGAAAAGACTACACAAAAAGACAGGAATTCTGTTTTGGTTTTCGTATTTCTGTTTAGTCTTTTCTGGTTGTGTTTTGTCTTCTTTTTGTATTATAGGCTACCATGAATAAGTCATGTAATTTTTGCAGAAAGAGGAAAAACGTAGGTTATTATTCACCTTTGAACTACCAGGTCAGTTGGGTCAAGGTAGGACTTCATTATTTTTTTTGGTTTTTGTTCCACTCTGAGGTATTCTTTTATTATTGACTATAACTAGTTCAGAAAAATGGTGGAAATATGGATGCATTTTAGTGCAGAGGTTCCCAACCTCTTCTATGCCCCGCACCCCTAGAAAATGTTTGATTAATGTTCGCACCGCTTAGAAAAGTAATATCAGATAAACAATTCTAATTTTCAACTGAACCATACACTAAACTAGGATGAACAATTTGAACTTAAAAAGTAAGCACTCAGTGGCGTGGCATGCATAAAATGCAAATGAGACTTGAGCAATTATATTATAATGTATTTCGAAAAGAAAATATAAACAATAAAGTCAATCCCAATAGCCATTGTGATTGATGTTGATACTCCACTTACTTGTTAGTCATCTCATTAAGATCTGAAATTTTGTTTTCCCCAAAGAATTAGTTCAATGCATCCAGTACATTGGTGGTAATTGAATAGGGAACTTTACTTTCTGAACTCCCCTTATAATTGAAGGATTGCCCAGAATAACGTTGTATGTTACAAAAATTTGATATTGAGATTATTATGAAAAAATGTGCCTCATATATGGGCCTAGCTAGTGATGTCAATAGTCAAACTCATACCTGTCTAAAACATACATATATCGCTTCGAAATTGGGCACCTAAAAATATGTGACGATCAATTTGTTGCTGAATACTTCTTTTGTCATTCACTCAGAACTGTGAATTGTTACATGCAACGTTATTCCGGGCAAGCCTTCAATTGTAAAATCATTTTTACAACGTTTTGAGAGCATTTTTGTTTTCATCTGGTTGTTATTGCAACCATGACATGGCAGTCATGACATGACATGACATCATGTATCATTTGAAAGATATTGATCTTTATCTTTCACTAACAAGTACTCCCAGCGTTTGCTCGGTGCTCGATGTACTGTGCTCATGTACTCATTGCTGAGTGCTCGGTTAATAGTGAAGCATCTGATTGCACTGTGATCGAGAAAGAAAAAGAACGTTGGGTTGGAGCCAACTTTTGCTCTGCAGTGAAACCTAACAGTTGGGATTATCGAAGTTGGGGGAGGAGTGTATTGGGAAATATTGGGGGTCTGAAAACCCTTTCGTTACAAGATTGAGTCCAAAAGAGTAACTGTGCAAAATTTGGTCATGATCGGTCGAAGGGTGTATGAGTGCATAGCAAACAGACAAAGACAGACAAATTTCCTCTTTTATATATTTGTAATAAAGAAGATTAGAAAAGAGATGCAGTATTTTTAGTATTCTTCTAGCACAAGTAGTTCATAAGAAATCGCTCTTTAAAAATATGTGACAGTTTCACTGGATCACCCTGCCTACAAAAAATGTGTCATAGAAATATGATGCAATAGGTTGAAAGAGTGGACCACGACTCTGAATGTATGGGTTCTGGTTGTTAAAGGATCGAAGGGAGAAGCTGATCGTCCAAAAACAGGGGATGCATGTGCAATTTGAAAGCTAACTCACAATTCAATTTATCAACTGTAATATTTTTTGTAGAGTTTTAAAAAGGAGGCAGAACTCTCGTCCTGACCATTCCGTTCGCAACCTGGAACATCAATTGAGTCATTCAACACACAAAATGAACAACAAATCAGTGACCCAAAATCGAGAATCGCGTTTATCACAAAGAATTTACGATGAAGTCGATGACACCTATTTTTATGTGAATACTAGGCAAGCAATGGAAAAGAACTAATGCCAACCAATACGAAGCTGATAGCTATTTGTTACCTTGTTTGAACCTCGGAAAAGCTAAAAATGAAACTCGCTGCAAAAAGAAATACCACTTGTGGCAGTACAGATTAGACCTTTGACAAAAGTACCAAGTTTCTGAGTGACTCTAGTTACTTAGTAGTGATCAGATGAAGTTGATATCTCACAATTTTATGTAATATCACAATTATGTATTGTATGTGCTTATTTGCAGGTGCTGTACCTAAAGAAAATGTTATTTGCAAGAATTAATCCAAAGTATAAAACAACACTTGCATGTACGTACTATAAAATCGGTAAAAACACATGTTTATAGGTATAGACACCAGTGTCTGTGGGTGTAGACACCATGTCGATGGGCATAAACACCAGTTTCTACGACACAAGTTTAGGTTAAAAACAACACTTAATAGACACCAATGTCTATGAGTATGAACATCAGTTTAGGTTACTTAAAACAAACAAAAATTTACCCATAGATACTGGTGTTTATTAGCCTAAGTGTTTTTAGCTAACCTAAACGTTATATCCATTTTATTAGTAGTATAGTACTTGCAAGTAACTGGCTGTTTTATATTTAGGATTAGTACCTGCAAATAACGTTTTAACCATAAGTACAGTAACTGAAAATAAGCACATTCAATATTATATTTAATCAAGTCAATTCCTATAATAAACAGTGGTATATTTTTAATGCAACAATTCTTTCATTACAAACCTACTGAACGAACGAATGTTGCGAAGCAACATGAGCTTACGCAAACGTTGCATAAGTCTAAACAAAATGATGATGCCTACAAACTATATAGTTTCCGTATGCTACTTTCCCTTGCGAAGCACGGGCTTTAGACAGCTAGTAACTTATATACAGTAACATTAATGACAGTGAAACCTGCTTAATTTGTTTTACAAGTAATTTTTAAATCACTTATCTCAATATGATAACACAATTCAGGCACGTCAAGAAAATAGTTACAAATTCAATTTTATTAGTTCTGACCAATTTAAACTTAAATCAAGACACCCTTATAATACATATCACTCCTGGAACTTGCTTTCTTTTCGATTGAAAATATGGCTCCGTGAGACCACCGATTGATGCTTCTCTCTTCAAGGCCTTTGATAAGGATTTATTTCCTTATAAAATTTTGTCTTAGTTGCCTCTTTTGTTGTAAAACTATTGGATACTTGTCCGCAATAAACAAAATAATAAAAAAATCAAATATTTAATTGAGAAACGTCAAAAATAGTCATCAACATCTTAACCTAGTAGAAATTTACAAAATTTTGAGTTTTTTTTTTACATGTACATTGTATATTATTTTGTATCCTTTTTATATCAGTTTTTTGTCAACAATTTAAGAGAATATTCTATGGTTTTAAGAGTATACATGTATTTCCATTTCAAAGGAGTATATTTTAGGCTGATGAGATAACAAGTTATGTGGGAAATCACTTTGTGCCTTATTGTTTTAGAGCTACTGTATTTACTATAGGGCTATGAATGCAATTTTATTGATGTTTTGGTCTTATATTCTGTGAACTGTTAAAAAAAATACATTAAACTCCCTTTTATCCGGCACTATTTGGACCAGAAGGTTGTCGGATAACTAAATATTCAGGATATCTGATCATCTCTCTAAATTACCAGAGCACCTTACAAAACCCATTAACATTCTATATCAAGTAAGCCTACAGTTTATATTCTATATGCATCAGTATACTGTATTATCATTAGCATGCTATATTATGACTACTGCATTGTAGAAATGAAAGAAATAATGTACTGTATGAAGAAATAAAAGTGTAATTTACGTAAAAAACAAAACCAGTTGTATTATTAATTGTAAAAAGTTCTTTTTTCATTGAAAAATCTTGGTAAAATTTGATTAAACGATTTGATTGTATCATTCATTTTGAACAAACATCTGCTGAAAATAGAGCCCAGTGCTCTGAAACATGTACAGTTAATAATTACAATTTTTTTATTTAACTTGGCCTATTCGTTGTAGCTTTGTTTGCACGGATCGAACTCTTTTGTGGTCAATTTTGACCCACTTCCCGAGTTCCTGATATCCCAAAAAGGTGAAATTTGACATACAGACATAGTCCTCGACATTTTTCAGACTATTGAAGGCTTGATGTCGCATAATAATCATCACAGAATTTGCATGTGAAAGGCCGAATTTTTCCTAGTAGTGTGTTTGGTGCGGTTCTACTACTTTCACTTACTTACTAAAAGGGGGAAAGACTACTGGGCTGATTGCCCAGATAGAAAAGACGGGGTGAGCCAAGGGGTGCAGTATTGAAATAGTTGTCATCACTATTTTTTTTGTATAGGAGTAGTAGTGAACCCATCCGAATTTCCACTTAACACGTTTACCACAGACTTTTTCTCATAGACTGTGATAAGTAATTCATAAAATTAAGGAATAGGAGAATAATGCTACATGCATCAACACAAATATCTGTTTACGTGTTAGTTTCACATATACCACGTATTTAAAATGTCGTGCTAAAAACAACGTTTTTACTGATATCTTGTTTATGTTACATAAAAAATAAATGGCAAAAATATCAAAAGTTTTGTACTGTACCTACAATTCAATTTCTCCAATTGTATTATTAACCTAATACGTACATAAAATATAAACTGCCCATGAAAAATAAAAGTATCTTCTCTATACTTAAAATTTTAAAAACTGACCCTATACTCAATGAACCTTAAAACTATGCGGGTACCGATGGCTTGAGAGTTCAAGTTATTTGAATATCAAATAAAAGGGAATTAACTGTATAATGAACTTTCATCATTTTCTTCAAAACCTTGCTAAAATTCTAGTACAATAATAATGTATATCTTAAAAGATTATGAAATAAACTTATTGAAACGACACAGGAACTCAAAAAATAAAAACATTTTCCTTCAAGAAAATTCATGTCTATGATGTAAATGACAAACTGACAGGAATTCTAAGAAACCTAAGGTTTTCCTGTAGCAGCAAGAATAGTCGACGCAAATGGGAAATAAAAAGTTCAAAAAGTAATGTTTCAACTCCTATACCATACTATTGCCATTACCAATTCATGACAAATAAAATAGCAATGACTTGTATGCGAATGGTTCTGTTTGTCCACACTGCCATTAAGATGATGCTGGTTACCAGTTCTGAAAATAAACGTGGTTCTGGCTGCTTTTGAATATATTCCACAACCATTTAGTCTTCCCCCAAAATAAACAAAACCACTAATGAAGAAATTTATGTAAATTTTAGCAATTCAGAACTGTGGATTTCCTGGGAACCCTGACAATGGAATTGTCATACCAAACAAGCAGCTGTACAATATCGGTGAAACTGTAAGATATGAATGTAACTACCCAAATTTGGAATTAATGCCGAAATCTAGAAGTGAGTGCGTTTATGGAGATCCTCCCACATGGACGATGCATAATTCACCACAATGCTGTGAGTATATCTTAACATAACTGTTCAATTCAATATTTCAATTCAATGGTACCCCAGTGTAAGCCAACTTTGGTATCCATGAAACGTTTTTCCAAGTCAACAAAAGTCTACCGTATTGTTTAAGTGAAAATTGATTAACAAGTCGATCTTGACGTGTTTTCTGGTAGATTATTCAGAAACTATTTGATCAATGAAAATCTAAATCAACGTAAAGCCTTCTAACACAAGCAATTCTTTTGTGTGGAGCCATTAATAGACAACTATGATATTGGCTTTTTGCGAGCCAATTGTCATTGGTTGAGCAAAAAGCTGACGTCAAAGTTGTCCACAAGTTGCTTCACTTGCCACACCAATGATTGCGTGTGTCAGTCAGGAGGCCTTTAAATTACCTATTTCTCTTATCATATTAATATGGACTTATTATGGACTTATCTTAACATATTAATGAGGACTGATGCAAAAGAAGTTGAACTGTTGAACTGTTGTTTTCTCTAACTTCAGAACGAAATGTAATGAATAAACTATCTGAATGAAAGCTTTATTATTAGAAATTTAATGTGAAATGTAACTTTAACCAAATGACCACTCCGTTTTTGCTCGCAAAAATGTGCACTTTCACGTTTTTCAAGCTTTCATTTAATTTCCAAGAATTTCAGAAAATATTTCATCAGCATTCAGCAACCCTTCATAACAGACTTTCATAAGTCAGTTTCGGACTTAAAAATAAGTTTAAAACATAGCCTACTACAGTATTATGAACAGTTGCCAATGATAATAGATTTATTATTTTGTTTTGGGCCCAAGCCTGACAATACTAGTATAGCGACATCGTCATGGTCCAAATAGGTAGGTCATAGTCCAAATAACCCAGGTTTACGAATACGATACGTGGTTGTATACTACGGTATTTTGTATACACAAGTATACTCAACTTGTATACGAATGCCCACCGAGAGAATTTTTAAAAAGCAATATTCATTTACTGACCATAAAATAAACTTACCGTACCTTAATTTCATTCATCAAACTGCTCTTAACCTGAATTTAACTTTAATTTTCTTTTGTTAAATTAACAACTAAACCATTAATTACCTTTAAATGCAAATTCACTTTTTTAAGACGTATGCTTGGGTATACTTGGCAAACATGCCCCTGTGCATGTGTATGTTCAAGACTGATGTGGTTGTGATGTGATATATTCTTCTTGGGCTATTAACAGTCGTCAATCTGGCATACCAGAAAGAAGCAAGACAATCATCGACAAAGGAAGACATGAAGGCCACTTATGCCATTGATCATATCAGTAAATGCTCTATGATTGACGAATCGAGTAGTTTAGGTTTTTGGGAAGTACAACTGGGTCATAAGTACAAAATCGCAGGAATATTCCACAGAATTCTTATATGTGAGTTTCATTTTTTATACAAGTATAAACAGAAGAGATCCATGTGATTCATTTATTGGTTATATTTTTTTCCTAGCGAAAAATTCATCAAGCAGAATTCCAGTTCTAGTCGGAACAACTAATACATTCTTAGACGAACCTTTAGATAACTTTAGATTATGCAATTATATTATTCCTGGTCCAATCCTGGGTAACTAATTTATCAAAATCTATCAAAGTTGAATTTTTGTTCATCTTATAACAATAATTCAAATATTTCTTTCAAAATTAAATCAATTTTTTTAGACAACTACTTCTATCCAAGAGAAAGTTATCTGCCATGTCAAACTGAAATAGAAGGATCTATTGTACGCATCGAAAATCCTGTTTACACCTTTCTGTGTTTGATTCATGTCTACCAGAAACGTAACGTATTTTTCGATTTGTCGAAAATTAAACAAACTATACACAGCAGGACCCCACACTTTAGTGTACCCCAGTACAGCAGTTTCATACAAGGTGATGCAAAAGTCTGGTCACAGCTAAATATTATGAAAACCATTAGTGGTATGGTAATACAAGGTGATTAAAGTATTGTAATGTATATCGCCATGTATCTAGCCAGCCAATGCAGTTGCTGATAGTCACCTTGGATGACATTTTCAAGATCACGCAATAAATTCTTTAATATTTATCTCACACTCCACATGTGATCAAAGCACGTTGCACATAAAGATCGATTTCCTAGGTGAATGACAATGATGAATGACAAAGGTGCGTAAACAGTCTTTTCTATCCATGCATGTAACACGGGATCAAAGTGCACTTTGCACGGAAACTGAATTTTGCTTTACCCTGTCGCAGACAGCAATGGCCATTTCACAATTCTTACTACCCCCCCCCTCCCATGATTCCTGTGATGACGTAGAGCTTGCACATGATTCCCTGGTAAATGTTTCTGTGACCACGCTTTCATATGATGTCTACAATGTGTATATGTGACGGTGACGGTCCTGTGGAATACAGCATGTACTCCCAGCATTTCATGCGGCTCAGGTAGCACGGGATTGGTTTGGTTCCTTGATATACGTATTTTCCAATATGTTTGGAATTTACATAGGACGCAAACTACTTTTAATCGCATCATATTTGTGTCGCTTGGTGGGTGTTTGCGAACGCAAGTCACGTGAGCTACGATGAGGTGATGTCATCACTGGTCCCTCATTCACATCCATGTTGCTTGCACCCCATTTCACTCCCAAACCGCTCTTTATGTACAATGTGCTTTAGAAAAATAAAGGTATCACAAAATAATGCCAACACATGAAACCAATATAAAAAAAATGACATGTAAAAACAAAAGTTATGGACCAAACCAGAAGGCCTACTGTATGACAGAGAAGCTGTTTAGGGAAGATAAATATGTATTTAAACATCCAAATTAACAGGTATCCCCACAAACGTTTTCACTTTTCCACTTTGCCATTGTCAGGTTGATCATGCTGTTGCAGCTGCCCCTGAGTTTGTTTCCCTTTCATACTGTAAGGTAGGCTTACTTCTTTCTCTTGTTTTCACCTATCAACTTTTCACTTTTCAACTTCTGTATTCACCTGTGAATTTTCGATCTGTTTGTGGTGCGTTTATTATTATTTGTGAATAGCTTACCTTCATCTCCTAAATCACATATGGTATGTGGGATGATTATTTAATAAAGTTAAAATTGGATAACCTTGAAAAAGACATTCCAAGTCACTTCTAACAACTGCACTAGATAGCTTACATGCCGATATATATCACAATAGTTCAATCAGCATTTTCATACCACCAATGGTTCTTGCAATATTTAGCTGTGTGTGGCCATACTTGCTGCAACCTGTAGTATACTGTATGTCCTCGTTTATTTTGTTCAGCACTTAACACTCTTTAAGAGTGTTAAGTGCCGAACAAAATAAACGAGGACACTCTTTCATTGGCTTTTGGCATGAAACACTCAACGCTCAGCCATTGTGTTTATTTTCGTATATTTTTAGGCTATTTTTATTGAACACGTGATATATGATAGTGTAAATGGATTATTAACTTTCATATCCGTTTACAAGTGAAAAAAAGGCTACTTCCTGCTTCTCAGTGGGGGTTTAAAACCTAACTTAAACCCACCATATGAGCAGATCCTGTTGTAATGCTAGTAGCTAATTGTACCAATACTAATGAAAATTTATTAGTTCTATGAATCTAACTTTTATAAAAATTCGAAACAAAGAGTCATCCTTAACCTACAATAAATGCTCCATTTCCAGCAATTCGTTGTGGGGAACCAGAAGTTTACCCGTTTTGTAATGCAAATGTGAGCCATAAGATGCAAACAGTTGTCTATGCACCTCAAGATGGCTATTATCTACAAGGTAATGCAATAAGAAAATGCTCTGAAGGACAATGGACTGGTATAGCACCACTATGCAAACCAAAACCAGGTAAATCCAATCTAAGAAAATCTGATTAACGCTAAAGTTTATATTAATCAACGGTAGAGTAATGAAATGAACACATTCAGTAGCGGATTTATAGATCATGCAGAGCCCTATGTGCAGTTGTATTTGCCCCCTCCCTACTCCCTGGCTCTAATCCTGCACTTAATGCGAGTAAGTTGCCTATGAATCCGCTTCTGAACACATTTATGATTTATTATTACAAGTTAACGCTTAGCCTACATACTAGAAGTGACGTTAACAATTTGCAGTGAAGCAACAAGCGACTAAAAACTAATATTTTGTTTGACAGATGATAACTCTACTCTTGATAGTAACTGGAGCCAAGAAAAGTTAACTACAATGGCAGGTTAGCATTGTTGTATGTCAAAATGATACAACTAACAATACTAAATAACAAATACAGTGGACCCTCGAGATCCGAACACAATCCGTTCCAGGACACTATTCAGTTTTCGAGTTGTTCGGATTTTGAGTTAAATTTTCTCATAAAAAATAATGTAAATTAAATTAATCCGTTTCAGACTCCTCAAACGTTACCCAATATAAAACATTTGAAGTGCCTATTTCAAAAGATTATGTTGTAAATAATGATAAAACAAGTATATTTAATTTTAACAGTTAAATGTTTGCTTATCATTGTAAATGTTGTACAGAAGAATCAAATGTTGTATAAGAATCAATAATAAATAATAATGTAATAATGTAATAACAGGGATATTACTGTTAACGTAAACTGGAAGATGTATCACTGGTACCCTTTTTCCATCTGTCTTCCACTAGTTGAGGATTATGGTTCGTTAACATTACAACTTGATTCTTCATTGGAGAGAAACCCTCTAAAGTCGTTTGTTTATTTGTCTATATTTTAAACGATCACCTAATCTTTTTGTTCGGATTTCGAACCCAGGTTTACCTCAAATTTTTGTTCGGATCTTGAATTGTTCGTAAGTCAAACTGAACAGATCTTGAGGGTTCACTGTTATCTCTAATTTTCATGTTACATGAGAACAGGAATTTCTGCTAGTACTTCATCAACAACTGCTCGACCAGTTGAACATCCATTGTCAAAAACGCCGCACTGTATGTATAGTATAGTAGACTTACCATATATTAAATTGTATATGATCAACTTGTATATCGGTTATAGAGTACATTGGTTCAACATTTTAAATTACAGCAATCGTCATTGGTGCAGTTACAGCAGCAGCATTGGTTCTAATTCTTGTTGTACTCAGTTATGTTACTTTTAAGTAAGTAATATCTCTATTAACTTAAGACTTCAATCTGCATGCTTGAGTGAGAGTAAGTGAATGAGGGCTTTTTTAAAAAAAAGTTTTGCACACAGGTGCAAAAAAAACCTGCTACGCTAAGCATTGACATGTTTGTGTCACCACCTGTAATCATTATGATAGAGGAAAGTGGGG
>JAQIWH010000861.1:0-39084 GCA_034695005.1 Cryptops parisi | reverse complement strand
CTAAGTAGAACCATATTTAATAATAATAATCATAATATTATTATTATTAAAAAAAGAAAAGTTCACTCCCATTCATTTCGACACGCTTTTGTACATCGTTTTACCGCCTTTTCCCTCTATTTCTCTCTCGTCTCGTTTTCAATCTTGATGCCAATTTCCACGCGTCTCGACAAAATCAACACCGTATATCAAAAAAAAAAGAGAAAAAGATCGTGTCTTCTTTTAAACACAAACATACACAGTCCCCTGGTTCCTCGAACGGTAGCCATCTTATCGCGTCACCCCATCTGCGCAATTAGGACCCTTCCTTCTGTTGTGGGGATCACGAAAAGGAGAGAGAGAGAGAGAGAGAGATAGAAAAGATGCCTCTTCGTGAGTGAACACAAGTAAATACACCCTTCTGTGTCCCCATATAAGCTCTCACCAGTTATGGATTGAGGCCACTCATTGTTGTTATATAACCACCAGTGTGTCAAACAAGAAACCCGATGTATCGCTACAGTTTAGTTTACTACAACACTATATGTTTGGAAGACTAGTAGTGCAACACTATCCAATTCCAACACCGTTTCCATCGATATCTTTGTCAACTCTTTTGTCAATCCGTCTTCGTGTAACGCTAGAACTATTGCATTAAAAATGCATAATTATTATTGTGGACTACTTATTCTTATACAGACTTTCTGTTTTGATAAGCCAAAGGTACGATAGATAAATTATGTTAAAATAACGTTTTTCATAATAAAATAGCAGATTTGTAATTTTTATTTTTACAATACCGGTACTTTTTTTTAGTTATTTTTATAACAAGTTTTAAAACATGCAACAACTTCTTGGAGTATCCCTAAGGGTGTCCCCAAAAGTCTGGCTTCATAGGAAAAATATATAAAAAAAAAACACTAGGAATTTTTTTATTTATTTAAGTTCAATTAGTTTTCGATACACAACATCAAGTGTACGTCATTGTCACCATTTTCAAAAAAACGGCTTTTAAAACATATTTTATTTACATGATTGTATTGTTATTATTTCAACATTACATTTTCTGCATTTTGTCCATATTCGAAATGACGTCCGTTTACTTTAATGCATTTTCTAACGCGTTCAACGCAAGTTCTTTGAACATTTCTACATATTTATTATTTCTACATATATCTCACATACATATCCTACCCATAACCTACTACATATCCTATGGAGCCAGACTTTTGAAAAACTCCAGTTTTTTCTTTCTTTATTTGTTTTATACTATACTACTTTTTCAACCTAACGTGAACTATGACAAAATTATCAAAATGATTAGGAAAATCCCAAAACTGATTTGACAATACTGCAAATTATTGTCATATTTTCAAATTTATATTATTTTAATCATTATATTATTTTTCTTTCATCACGTTTAGTGCATCGTAAAACTGTAACATCGTAACAGTACATCGTAAAATCACTTTTGCTGCCTTATGTGGCCTTTCATATTTTTGATAGTAAAAAACAAAACTCCACTTGAAACAAGTGCAGTTACAACCTTATATCGAATCAGTGTACATGCACATGTGTGGTTACAATGATGATGATGATGACACAATTGTGTTTCCATCGAGGAAACCCAATTTTTACTGTACTTTGGTAAATGTTGTATATACTGTATAAAAAAACCAACATGTCAGCTGTCGCCTCATTTATAACCACCAATTTGGATTAACGGTTCGAACTGATGAAACAGGAAATGGTATAAAAGCCACGCACTATTATCGTATAATTTGTTTACAGTTTTAAAACACCAACTTTACTATAAACTTTGTAGCAACGATCTTAAGGTTTATAGTATAAACCTTATTTTAAGATTGATATACTATACAAGAAATATACTTTTTGCAGATTCTGCGTAAAATAAACTTTTAAACACATACAAACTGCTAAAAGCACAAAAAAATGTTTTTTAAATATAATTTTTTTATAATAAAAAATAAATGTCACTTTTTTTTTTTTGTATTTGTATTTATACGAGAATATTGAAGAAAAAAAAACGGGACAAAAAGTGGAGCGCACTTTCTTTATTCATCGTTGCGTAAAATAACCTTTTACTTGCAAAGTGCTAAAATTATGAAATGTTGTGAATGGAGAAAATGAGATTAAGATTCACAAGCGCTCTGTTCTGTACTAAATTTTTTACAAGCTTCGAAACAATGAAATTGTATAAAGAAAAAAAAATTTTTTTTGGTCGAGATTTGGAACGTGTAAAATAAATTGGAATCACCAATTTATCAATTTAAAAGTCGCCAATTTATTCAATGACAAATTTTATTATTTTTTTGTCACAACGATAATTTATAAATGATATATATAGTGTGTAGTTTTATCGTACGCACTAAATTAATAATATGATATATTAGTCATTTATTTTTTTTGGTACTAATACGGTTACAGATGTTGATTAATCGTCCGTTCGAAGGAATAAGGAAAATAAACGACAAGTAGCTACAAAAAATGCATTCTATATAGTATATAACAAAAAATTAAATTATATTTCGTATGAACGGAAATAATTAAAATCTAAAGTGTCATTTTTTTATACTGGTATTAACGCAGTCGATATACACTCTTTAAACAGTACAACACAAATTGTCTATGTTCATTATAATATTATAATTTAGCAGCGAAAACATTTTTACTACTGTGCGTGTTTTTTCAATGTTAAACGTAATATTATTTCCAGTTATCTTTACAACATTTGATAAAAGCAAAATTTAATTAACACGGACAAATGTTAGTCATTCAAGTCAATCCAGTCAAGTTAGTCATTAATTAACCTTAAAAAAAATAATAAAACAACAACGACGTTGTTCGACATACATATCTAACGCATTAAAGGAATGTTAACGACTTAACTAACGAGTTTAAATCGTTTTCAAGTGAACTCTTTCGACTTAAAACTGTACACTCGTACAAAACATTGTGTTCTGTGCGTTGTGTTTATATTCTTAATCTTTCATTCAACAATCCTAAACGGATCAACAAAAACGTACAACAAAACTGTACCGACAATACTAATATTAAATGGTAACCAATGAACTATACATCTAGTTAAATACCGGTATATATTTAATCGAATGAAACATCTAGTTAAAGCACACACAATGCTTTTATAATATGGATACACATAGTGTGCACTTTAAACATTGTGTACAAAATTCGGTAACAGAGAGCTAATAACTAAAACTAATAGTTGAATAGGCTTTTCATCGACACAAATACAATATCAGTGACGCTCAAACATTTCCTAGTTATCTATATCAGTGTTATTTAACCAGTGTTATAACTAGTCAACACTATTGTAACAGAATTCAACTAGTTGGGTCATATAAAAAGTGTAGGTTAAACTGCCATGTTCCATTGCAAATAATATACCGGTATTTAAATAGTAAATTTTTTATACTACATTTTTTGTCTATATAGATGGTCAAACATATATTTTTTAACAATTCTTAAAGTAGTTGCAACATAACTTCACTATAGTTATGGGTATTAAAGGCGACCAGTTCAGTAGGCTTAAAACTACATACACACACAGTGTAAAGTAAACGTTAACTTAAAATTTTCACGCCCTTTTAATAACTATAATGAATCAACACGTTAAAATTAATCGACTAGTGTACACAACAGAACGTTACGATTTAATTTACATCAAAACGAGTTCAACCCTGAAAAGTAGTATTACGTAAAATACTTCCACTCGCCACGCCATATCATTTAAATAAAACATATAACAAAAAAATAAAACATTTTTTACTGTGTATCAAACAGAGAACTGTATATAAAACATAAAAACTTCATTCCTAGTGTTGTTTTATATCGATTGTACATACTTAAGTTTATACTTAACCTTTTGAACTTCCATGTCTAATTTATGTTTTGTTTTATTTGTTTTATGTATTAATTTACTTTGTTGTTTATGTCTCGTTTGTACGAGTTCTCATATTATGTCTCTAAGGGACGAAAAACCAAATAAATAAATATTTTAGATTACGGTACCGGTACATAGTTGGTAGACATGTTTGCAAAAAAATTTAATAAAATTAATTTGATACAAATAAACTTGTATCAGCTATTGGAACATTATTAGTTCTTTTCAGTTCTTTCCACTGTTGTTAAAATTATTAGTTCTTTCAACTGCAACTAAATAGTACGGTATATAAACATGTGAAACTGGAAGGAAAACAATACAAAAAAAAACAGTGGCAAGTAGTAAATATCAGTTATTACTTTCCCGCTGTTTCAAAAAGTTATAAATTACGTTTGTTGTAAGTTTTTCTTGTTTTGCTAGCCATTTTATGTACCTGAATTTATTTGTATTTTCTGTGAAATTTTCATTTGTGTGGCATTTACTATTTACCACTGTTTTTTTTTTTGGTATGGTTTGACTCCCAGTTTTACATGCCCAGATCTCTCATGGGACGCTATCAATAAATGAAATAAATACTGTAATCGTATTCTGAAAACATATAAATTGTAATATTCGAATACGTTATCCATTGTATGCGTCTAAGTCAACAAACAAAATCTTTTAAAAAATGGCATTTTCGTTGTGACGTTTCAATCTTATTCTATCTCTAACACCTCAAAAAGGTTAGATAAATATATTATTTTTCATAGTCATCAATTCTACAGGAAAATTAGCAAATAATGCTTTGTTACGCAAAAAACGATAAGAGGAAAAGTAGACTACTGTTGGTAAACGATGTACACCGTATACCGAACACCTCTTTCAACTACTAATAATAACGTTCATTCTCTCACTTCCTTCATATTTTTTTCTATACAAACAACAAATTATTAAAAAACTAAGCAATTTATGGAGCTGAAAGTGTATTTTCTATCGCGGTATACTACTTATAGCCAAAGGGGATGATGATGACGATGATGATATAACAACAACAAAGCAAAAACTTCCCCCTCTGCAAAAGATAACGAAAAAAGTATCGCATTTTATCGTTTGTATATATCGAAGTTGATACGGGGGGTAACAAAATGATTCGAAGTAGTAGCAAAGAGACTGTGAAAAAGGAGTCGACGACTAAGGTGTTGCGTGTGAACTGGTTGCGTGCGGCCACCAAACACTAAGGGCGGCTGGAGATCTGCAGCTGCCGCGAAAGTGGCTGCGAAAGGCCGCCAGCTTGCCTCAGGCATCGCCGTCGTTGCAGTTAGACACACACACAGACAGACAGACACAATGTCCACCGTTACTTTCTCTATCTCGATAACTAATTAAGATGCAACCACCATCGCTAAAAAAAAACAGTCCCGCAGCACACCTTCGACATCAGCTGCTGTTACCGCTGCTGCTGCGACTCAAATTGAAAATATTCTCTCGACACCACGGCGTTAATCGATTGGTAAGTGATAATGAGACAAAAGCAAAACATTAGTCACCACTCAACGTGCTGTTGCCTTACGACGAGGAAAACCCGTTGAATATTAAATCCATATTCTTTTTTTTAAGCAAATACAAACAAAAACATACGAATCGACTACTTCGAACAAATTTGCGACATAAGCCTATAGTCTAAGATAGACACGTTAAGCCTACCCTACACTTCGGTTTTCACTACGTGAAAGTGGTTGCGTTATAAATGCTACGTAGGCTACTTTGTGTTTATAATTTCAATGATATCAATAACTTAAATTTTAAGCGTAAAAAATAATCAATCGGCGATCAGATTACAGTACCGTATACGACTTAATAGCTAGCCAGTCGAATTGTCAGTTATACTATGTTTTATACGTTGTGCACTATTCTGTACTTGTTTATTCAATGATACTAATAATAATAACCTAAATTTGGCGTCAACTTAATCTAAATGGTGATCAGTTCGGAGTAAAAGACTTATTAACTAGTCAGTAGGATTGTCATGGAACGATAACGCCAAATTAAAAAAAGATAATAACTAACAAGCCCATCGATTTTACGTTGAACCTCGACAAGACAAGATTAAAAAAACGTGTTTGTCCTGCTACGAAAATTAGCGTTTCCAAGCTGGTGTCGTTGTTCTCTCAACGTTCCAAGGTTAGAAAATAACAAGTCAGCAGAAAAATGTTGACAGTTGATAAAAATCGATAATACGAATCTCTTCCCCCCAACTGGCAGTTTTTCTTAAATATGGTAAGTTGTTGTTTTTTGTATAGGCTTATCATCAGTATCGAAAAATCGCGAGAAGCCAATATTATATGCTATCTATCGCTGGTGGGTTAAATAAAACTCGTCCAAGGGGATGTGTGAGTCGGCTGACAACGCGTGTTGTCTACTACTACTACTGTTATTACTCCTATTGCTGTGTGACATTGTGCAAATGTCATCGTGGGGAACAGCGACAGCAGGAAAAATCAATAAGCGACTCAATAAAAAATTTTCTATCTCCTGATACAGCTTCCTATACATCGCGCTAAGCGTGGTCAGCAATGGAAGCTGTTAGAGGCGAATCCCAACAACGCTCCCCCTATCACTCTTTGCTCTTCTTTAACGATAGTGAAAAATTCGTCACATCAGCGAGTTGAAGACAAATAGTAGTTGTTGTTTTTTTTTTTTATCTCACAGTGTCTGCTTTTTTTATCCTTTAGTGCGATGCGAATAAAAGAAAAGTAAAGGCAACGACAACGAAATAAGTATAAAAAAAATATAAAATAAATAAAATTGCTCACTGACCCGCCCCATAAAGAAAAGTGACTTATTTTTGTCAACACAGGGAGCTTAAATTAAACGGTTGAATAGGATGCAGTATTTATCAACAAAGCCTGGTATATAAGAGATAAATCACAATTCTCCTATTACGTACGTTACAAAAAACTTTTTTAATTTAGTGGGCTAAATTTTGAGGTGGTGACAACCAGAATGTCTTATGTGATACGTGCACGGCCATGTATCAATAGTTTAGTTTTCGTGCGTGGTAAAAAACTGGATCAGTTTTAAAGCTAATTTGTCTCTATTTGTTTTGTTTCAAAAAGACGCTACTTGACGGTACTAAACTACTTGGTGATATAAAAATAATAATAATAATAAAATCGTTCAAATCAAGATAAATGAAGCTCGTCTAGAAAATGAACCAAACAGACTGAAAACTAACCAGTTGAAAGAAACAAGACGGTAAAAGCAAAAGTAACGGTATCCAGATGAAGACATGTAAAACAAAATCATGTAAAAAAAAAAAGGCATTTCTTTACACCCCTTCGTGGTTCACCGTACACAGGTTGACGACTGCGTAAACTCCGGTATTATCATACATACGGTGGGTGACGAAGAACGAGCGTCCTCTTAGTAAGATGCGTGGGTGTAAAGGATGGGGAGGAGGATGACGGTCTTTCTTACCTTCCAGATTTTGTGATGACCATCTCCGTTCCTAGGACGTGGAACTTTTCCCACAGTTCCTTAGATTCGAGGGTGACCTTGGGGTCGTCAACGACACCGTCGTCCTCGGGCTGCAGCGAACGCAGGGGCCTTAGATGCGACTGGTGCGCCAGCACGTCCTCGGCCGTGGTGAAAGGGTGGCCGAGCGGCTGCGGCATCTTGGGCAGCAGCGCCGACGCAGCAGCGACCGCCGCGGCCGTCGGGTAGCCGGCGGCTGCGGCGGCTGCGGCCGTGTGCGGTCCGAGCGCCAGCGCGGGGAAGTAGTGCGGCTGCGTCAGGATCGAGTTCATGCTGAAGTCGGTCGGCCGCTGCAGCAGGAACGGATGGTAGGCCATCTCGGGTCCGAAGTCGGAGTGTTCGAATCTCATCGAGGGTGCGTGGGGCGGTGGCGGGGCGACGACGACGGGACTCGGTAGTTGATGATGATGCGACGACGGCGACGATACGAAAGTCGACGTCGACGACGGAGGAAGAACACCACCGGCTGCTGAAGAGGCGGCAGCGGCTACGGCGGCGGCCAAGGAGGACGCCGGCGCCGGCGGCTGGACGTAGCAGCGCTGCGCCTGCGGATGGATGGGAAGCGACGGAGGCCACAACGGCGGTGGCGGGGAGCGCGGCGCTCTCCAGATGATGGCGTCGTCGTCGTCGTCGGCCGTCGAGGTGGAGGTGGTGCCGGTCCCGGAGGTGGTGGTGGTGGTGCCGGTGGTGGGAGGTGGACGACACCTACTACTCCAACGAGTAGTACTACTGCTACGACAACGACTACTCCTGGCGTAAGGTGTCGGCGGCGGTGGCCTAGGAGGAGGAGGGGAGTCGCGTTTCGCCGCGACGCGTCAACGGGGCTTCGGCAGCAGCGGCGGCGGCGGCGGCAACGGCCAACCTCGCTGCTACTATTACTACTACTACTTGTTGTTGTTGTTGCTGTAGTACTGCCTGCACTAGCACTACTACTATTCCTACCACCACTACTGCTACTACAACTAGCACCGGTGCGTGTAGTAGTAGTTGTTGTTGTTGTTGTATCGCTTCCACTGCTCTTTGTAGCACTGCTAGTACTAGTCCTTGTTTTCTGCGGCAGCTGCTGCTGCTGCCGCTGCTCCTCCCGGCTTCTCTTCTCACTGTGGCCGTCGCGCTTCGCGCTCGTGGTGGGGCGCCCTCGAGGAGGGGGAGACGACGCAGGGGGCGCGAGAAGCTGCTCCAGTCAGGAGTCGATGGTGCGAGAGCGTGGTGTCGGGGAGAGGTGGTGGAGAGGCGACCCGCCGATTGGCCGTTCGCGCCGGATCCACCAATAGCGACGCGGTCGAGGCGTGTTTCTCGCCGCCGGGCGCCTTCCCCCCCGAGCGCGCTAGCGGCCGAGGTGTCGAACCTCGTTACAGCGCCCGCCGCATGCTTCCTCGCAACCACGACGCAGGCGCCGCCCGTCGACGGCCGGATGGGTGGAGACTCGCGAAGGGCGACGACGAGGCGCGCGCGCCGACGCCTCCTCCTCCTCGTCCGGCCCTCCTTTCGCGCCTCCTCGCCCACTTCCACCACCCTCGCTACTACGTACGACGACGACAACGATCGCTGTCACCGGCAACGACGACTTCCACGGTGTTCGACGCTGCGAGCTCGGCTGCGATTCTCGGCGTTACTCCGTTTCGAGTGTTTGCTGCTTCTTCTACAAAACAGCGTCCATGACTGGCGTTGTTCTTTTATTTTGGTGTTCTTTTTCTATAGTCAACTTGTTCGTTCCGCTTTTCTTTTTCTTTTTTTTTGACGATCACTTTTTCGCTTTTTTAGTCACGATTTTTCTAATAATATCCTTCAGCATGCATCTTCTGTCATCATCATCATCATCATCACCACCACCACTTTCACCCACACGTCTTATGTTTTTTGTTTTTTTTTTTTGTCACAATAGAATGGAAAAGGTGTCACTCACGTCACCGACAAGTCTCACATCCTCACCACTTCCTAAATTCTTCTCAGCGTCGATGAACGATCAATATTTTCAAACAAAATGATACACCCAAAAAAACCGGCACAGGCACTTTTCGGGTATGATCAACCGAATAATGTTTTTTCGTTTTTTGTAAGTGTGATCGATGTCCGGCTTTTCACCACACTACTCGTGTCCAGAACGGTCACCACACCTTCAGCGTCCAGGATCACCGCACTCGACAGGAGCGAAAACGAGCTTGTTGTGAAGGTGTTAGCTTTTTTTCGCCACGGGTGCCGAGTGATTTCCAACAGTTCGTGGCGCCGAATTTATCAAGGTGGGAAGTCTTCTGGCCCCAGCGGCGCGATCAAGCTCCGCCCCCCGTCTGATTGGCAGATCCAGGTGCTAAAATGGCTTCCCTTTCAACCATCGTGACTCTTCCTCTTTTTTATATAGCCTGCCTTTCCTTCCTTCCTTTTTCGTCTTCGTGTCTCTTTCCAAAACCAGCCAGAGAAACTTTTCGAGAGAGAGAGAGAGAAAAACAGACCGAATGGAATAGAAACGTGCGTGGCGCTGTCGAGATGAACTCACACCAACGAGTTACAGGCACATAATCACCAACTCCAAAAAAAATATATATATATTAGAGAAAACGCATCATTTCACGCACAACTTATAATGTTGCTGCTGCGAATCCTCGGAGATGAATAAGATGCTGCCGCTCAATTTTTTGTTTTTCGGTAGGCTACTCTGTCTCTCACTATGTATGTAAATATATATATTTTTTGGAACGCAACTCCTCGACGGATGAGAACGTGCGAAGCCGTCGGCTCGAGGCGCTCGAGTGTCGGTCAGGGGCGTAGCCGAGGACGCGCGCGTGAAAACGACAACCCGAACATCCAAAGTGATTAGCCGTTCGCGCATCCAGCGATGACGTCAATGCATAAGCACCGTTGGCGCCGGGCGCGTGACGTGGCACATTGTCTCCCTTAACCCCCTCCCCCTTTCTTTCTTTCTCTTTCTTTCTCGACACGACAGCAGCAGCTTCAGCTTCTCCCTTCCTCTCCCCCCACTCTTTCACAATTCCTCACTCCCCCCCCTCCCCCATCCTTTTGGCCTATCCATCCGTTCGTCACTCGGCCCTCGAACGAGCATTAAGGTTCCCCCATTTTCTTTCTTTCTCTCTCCATCCTCTCTTTTCTCCCATCTTCTATCACCATCATCATTATCCGCATCATCATCATCATCATTCTCCACGGCTTCTCCTTTTCCCCTCCCTCTTTGCTTTTCATTAACTAAGCCATCTCGTTCTTCGTCGACTAGTTGTAGTACTCCTCCTCCTCCTCCTATTTTCTCTTTTTCTTTTTTACCCCCCTACTTTTTCGCTTCATCCCTCCTTCTCCAACGACGACGACGACCTCATCATCATCATCAACATGCCGCATTCGAAGCCGCGTCCTCGGCACGCCAACCGTCAACCCGGTCGGATCTCACAAACGAGGTACGCTCTTTACCATTATCTCTCTCGTTCTCTTTTTCTCTCCATCTCTTTTTCACTGTTTTACGTCCCAAGTGTCAAACTTTGATCACGTACTTTCTAAATTTCCTTCCGCCAAGATGCTGAGTTTACACCAATATATTATTTATTTATTTATTTATTTTATTTTTATCTGTACGGTCCGAAGGGTATATTTTGACAAACAAAACAACTAAACTTAACATGGATAAACAACTTTTTCGCAAAATCAGTACCGGTACATTGTTTATGTGAAATTCAAGGTGTCCGACGGCTTATATAGAATTCGATTTTTAAAATAAAATCTATTGGAAACGTGAAACACCCGTTTAGTAGCCTAATTCACAACATTCCCCTCATAATTTCTCAAAGGTCAACATAAAAGCTTAGCTACAATGTTATAACCCATTTTTATCTTTTCTATATAAATAATGAATTATTGAACTGAGGCTCAACTTGATATTCACGTGGTGATGGGAGCGTTAAATCACGACAGTTTTCAGCGAGGAAACACGTCCTCGTGCAAAAGTCAATACATCCAATATTTATTGTTGTTGTTTTTGTTTTTTTTTTCACTAAATTTTTTTTTTTAAATAAACTACCGTAACCTTCCTTATAATAATTTATAACACGTGCCTATAGAAAATCCCAAGTCGTAAAACAGTGTTGTTGTTGTTGTCATCGATGTTTTGCCTCGTTAAAATTGCTAGTTTCGTGAAATGCTTCGTCGGTGCCACCCTGACGAAAGGCATCGGCCGAGAGAGCTGATCTTTTACTAAACGCAAACTGGTGAAAATTTAATCTCCCACTTGTTAACCGAGTTAATTAATTTGTACAACGCTTGTCGCGGTGGTCGCTAATAGAGGCGTCATTTATCATGACGATTAAAGGTCGACTGGCTTAAAGATCCACTCCTAGTTTAAGCTCTTCTAGTTGTTGTTGTTGTTCCTTAACAAGGATGACTATTTTCCCCAATAAGCACTCGTATAAACACCAACAGGATTTTTCTTTATAAACGACAATTTAAATTCACATTCACGAGTTAGACACGAACCTATATTGATTAACTTTATTTTCAGAAGGCAATAATAATATTGGACAAATGAACAGATTCAATACAGTTTTGTATAAAATGATGAATGAATGAATCGGTTAAGTATCCAATGTCACGGTTTGGACAACATCAAAATTAATTCAAAATTATTTGAAATTTTTATCGTTCTGAAGTTGAGTTTTATTGACTATAGTATGCGGTTAATTAATTTTAAAATAAGTTAATTAATTTTTTATTTATTTTATTAAATAGCGTCCCGTTGGGACAAATTAGAAAACAGTCTGTCTTGGTAGAAAACGATTTTCCGACACTCCTCAAGCAGTTACCTTAAACTACATTACCGAAACCTAACAACGTAGAAACCTAATAAACACAGAAACTCAAACAATGATTAAGTGTATTTAAATAACATGTGATCTTAGATCGTAAATTCGGAAGCCGAGTCAAATAAGTGAGTAAATATTTTACTCTTAATATCTTAATAGTGCATTTGTAAACGACTAGCCAACCTCTCCTACAATTTTTTACACTACCTACTCTATACTTGGTCACAGTATACTGAATGTTTTATATTGGGTTACCTTATAGTACTGGTAGTTTATAGGCTGTTATACGTGGTCAGTAGCCCAGTATCGATCGGAGCTCGATACTGTGTTATTGCTATAGTAGCATAACATATATATTATAAACGGTCACCGTATACTTGATACTTGATCATAGTACACAAGTACAGTATACTTACTTGATCATAATACAGTAGGCTATTATATTTTTATTTAGTGTTTTACGTCCCATAGAGACAAGTACGAATAACACAAAAAGTTGCAAATAACAAAAAATATATGAAGAAAAGATGCGTTACAAGTGTTTATATGCGTCATATTTTATGCAAAAATTAAATGCGAAATATTTTGGCTTGCTCAACGTCACTGAACATCTTATTTTATTAACACGCGTTATGAACTACACGTCGTAAACGGTATAAACGGCCTATAATGCGATTCCATAAACCCGCCATACGACATCAACATTTCTTAAAACTAAAAGAAGAAGAAAATAACACACACACATACATTCTTCCAACTAATGTTCTTAATACAATATAACAAAATTAAGCTTGTAAACTACGTAGCGTATCGGGTACTAGTACATAAGTTATACGTCCCCGTGAGCCTAATATCGATTTACCATCAAACGGAAAGAAGAAAAAAAACACGCTTTCCACACTAGTCATACTAATTCTTCCACCCAAGTAAAGTTGCTGCTGTTAATAAAGCAAAATCGTGCTTGTGAGACTACTAGTATTGGTTATTTAATCCCCGTGAGCCTAATATCGATTACCATTGCGACTGTCAGCACCACGACAGTTTGGCGTTCCAGGAATGGTATTCCTCTCGTTGGTTCCTATCTCACTGCTGCTGCTTGCTGCACTTGGATTAGAGCACATTGAACCTTCTTCCATGGCTTTTCTGCCTTGGGGAATCGAGCCCCAAATTCCAGGCTCGGTAGCCGCTATATCGCCATGGAGATGGGCGCCATTTTTTTTCCTCCCCTCGTGGGCGGAGCTCGATCGAAGATCGCGTTATGCTCGTTCCGGGTCCGCTCGATTCTTACAGGCCAATGGTCGGACCAATGGAAATGTGTCTCGCTCGCCACCGACCGTGTGATGTTGGCGTTTTCCGAAAAATAAACCTTGGCGCGCACCTCTCTATAACCAACAGCTAACAACGAATGGGGGTATCAAAGGGTTAAGAGCGCTTCATCGACGAGGGCTTCTAACGTAAACTAACGTAACTAAAGGTCGTGGACCATTTGACAAGTTGATTGTTGATGTGGATTTATTTGCTAAAGAAAACGACTTTCTCTTTTCCGCTCTTCCACCACTTTCCCACTGGATTCGATACCGTCGAACCAAAAATAAAACAAATAATAAAAAAAACTTCTCTTTCTTCAGTAACATTTCATCCTTTCTTGCTACTGTACTTTCAAACCAAGTTTTAAAAAATACAGTATTTGAAACAAACACGTGAAAACAAACTGTTATTGATTTCTGTTAAGTGTTTATTCCAACGGATTCACCACAATCAATCATTGCTCAGATAAACTGTACGTAGTGAACTATACAAGTAACTGTAAACATGTATATTTATTTATAAACAATGTTTGATTTGTCTTAACAATGCTTGAATTGAAGTATATGGTTCTTAGCGTCAGCAACACTCTACGAGAAAGATTCCACCTTCACGTGACATTTTCTCGAATTGGCACGTCATTGATCCGTCAAAATTTAACAGAATTCAATGTACCGTACCGCAGACTGTTTACGTTTCATATTTCAGCTTTCTGGAATATCGGGAACTTGGTCAAAATAAACCAAGAGATGGCGAAAGATGTCGAAGCGCGCGCGCACACACACACACACACACACACCGGTCAAGCCACGTTAAATAAAATGTTGCAAAAAATAAAAATATCTTTCACTCACACACATAACTACAACAGAGAAAAACCAATATATCAACTATATTGTTATAAATATAGCAATACAATAACAGTAGAAACGACCAAATAGTGTTTTTTTAGGATCTGCTGCACCCACAACAGTTGAAATTAACCAAGTTTCAGAGACATTCGACAGTCAAATGGCGTCGTCAAAGGCTAAGCTAAGTTCCAATTAAAAACAGTTTTCCCGATAAATGCTAAGTATTCAGCAAAATGGCGATTTATGTTTATTAAGAAGAATCCAGCTATTTTCACTTACCGATACTGTAAATAACCTCGGGTTATATTAAATCTTTCCTTTGCTTAACTAAAGATATAACCACGTTAGTGCATGTTGTTCTTTCTCAACGTATCGACATATTTAGCCAATCGCGATTTCGCTTATCAAGAAGAATTCATACTTTTTCGCTCAAGTTAGTTAACTATAACTTCAGGCTGTATTAATTTTTTTCTTTTATTTTGCTTCTGGATCTATAACTACTTCTGTTCTTAAATTATCAATGTCGACAACAACTTAATAAACATTTTAAATTGTGAATTAAAAACGTCATTGTTCAAATTGGACTGATCTAAAAAGCAGTTACAGTTACGTTGAGTCAAATTTGTAATTTCTGATTTATTATTTGATAGACATTTTTACATCAATGGAAAAAAAACAACATTTTCAGAACAAAGAAATTGTCTTTCAAAATCAAACTTAAGGAGGATTTTCAAATGTTGAAAATGTTGCAATGTCTCGAAGCTACGCTCACGGACACGCAACGTGAACGTTTGTTTTCCTCAACCCAGCCCAATCCATCACGATATTGATGGTTTCACTCGATGAAATACCGATGCGTGGTGTGCATAATTAAAAGTAGCCAAAGAGAATAATAATCATCATTCTAATGACCGACTTTCACTCCGCACCGAAGCTCTAATTGAACACTATACTCTATAATTAAACCTTTCCGACACACCAATGTTTTACGTAATACTTAAGAATCTAACTGATGTCCGATTTATTTATTTATGTTTTTTTCATTTGTAATTTTTTCAAAAAGAAAACTATTATCTCTATTGATGAGTCAATAAGAAAGTCGTGCAGAATTTCCTGTTGTACGACTTTCCTAGAAATAGTTATAAACGCGCGACGGTCTACCCACGCAACGTTTGCCATTGCCAATAGTTTTAACCTCGGTGGTTAGTTTAGAAGAGAATAATTTAGCAAAAATCTTCCTACAATAACGTATATTCATCATCCTCGCCTAATCATACTGTCGACTATATGGACAATTTAACTCGCCAAATGTATTAAATTAGATCAACCGATTATGCTACGGTAGTATGCGTAACTAATCACTCGCTGTTGAGTAACAATAATCGTAAACATGACATTCAAAATAGGCAACCGTTGGTTGGAAAGAGAGAGAAAGATAGAGGAAAAAACGAAAAAAAATAGTTGGCGATGCATTCAACCGATCATGGACAAAATACGGATCGTACAAAAATTGCATCAACCTATAATAAACAATAATAAGCGAGCAACTAACTAGTAAACCGCGTAAAGAATGGATCCATGGTAGTACTATGTCAACCTAACGACAAAAATAAATATAATGTATATATAGAAAAAACAAACAGTGGCTGTTTCGTCCTAATACTATTTTATTAATAGCGCTCGAAAAACGTTTAAACGCCCATAAAAATTGATGCGTTCATCAATTCAAATGTAATTACCGTAGGTACTAATTTGTTTCAAAATGTTACGTGAAATGAAAATTTACTGTCATTTTTTTTTTTTTTTTAAAAACAAGTAATAGGAGAAAACTTCGTATTTTATAGTTCAACCTTTTAACCTGACTTGATACTGTGCTTTTGTTTTCAAACCAAATTTTAAAAGTACTGGTATTTGAAACAAACTCGTGAAAAGACAGTTTTGTTGATTTGAGTTTTCAATAGATTCATAACAATGAATGATTGTTCAGATAAATTATATGCAGTGAACTATATTAGGTAATATCTTCTTTATATATATATAAAATTCTCTAAGGTAGACCCCACCTTCTAAATCCACGCAGGTTTACTATAGCAACCAGGGTAAACAATGAAATCCACGGGATATCTAGCTCAATCTAGGTCAATCATCTAGTATATGTATGTTTATTTACAACAATGCCTGATTTGGCTTAACAATGCTTAAATTGAAGTATGTGGTTGTTAGCGTCAGAAACACTCTACGAGAAAAACTCCATCTTTACGTGACATTTTCTCGACATTAACACGACATTGATCCATCAAAATTAAATACAGTTAAATGTACCGCAAACTGTGTCTACGTTTCAAATTTCAACTTTCTCGGATATCGGAATGTGAGTCAAAATAAACTGTAAAGATTTTGAAACGTACACACAACGATCAAGCCAAGTTAAATAAAAGGCTGTCAAAATCATCGTATGATAGGCCTATAGATAATAACGATTCTACACTGATGATTTATCTGCAAAATGTTTGTTGTTGTACGAATATACAGGGTGATTCAATAAGATACGATACACTTAACAGTGAATAATGAAAATAATAATGTAATAGTCATGTTGAAAAATTACGAGCGTGCAATAGTTGTATGAAAAGTCACTATAAAATATAACAGTTTTCAACTGTTAACTATTCTACCGGGTAACTTGTAATAAAAAGAGTCAAAAAAGTAATGTCTTCTTAAAGAGACAGCATTAGCACACCCCTAGTAGCGCTCTGTCAAAGTTGTTTGTCACATTACCTACCCAACGTTATGGGTTTTCACGTGGACAAACGACATCGTAGGGGTGTATAAACTTGTCGTCACCCGGTGGAGGGGAATAAAAAGAATTGAAGAAAAAACACAAAAAAAAAACAAACAACAAGAAATATACGACGGTCGAAATGCACGTAAGATTTTTCAAAATGTTATTCCTGCCATTTCATTTATTTTTAAAGAAAAAAAAGTAAAAAATTTACAGCCTCTCGGTGCGTATAAAGCCTCTTTTATTAATGGTAGACAAATAATAAAATATAGTTGACAAACTAATTAGAATCCACGAAATAACAAATACTAAGTTAAGTTAAGTTTATTTACTAGCGTTTGTGAAAATAATATTAAGAGTATTGTAATAATATTTTTTCGTAAATCATAAATTTCTTTAATTTTTTTTTTATAGTTCATCTACCATTTGTGCAAAAAAATGAAACTCGTCTGCGTAAAGTTAGATGGACATGAACGTTAGATAAAGACTGTTTCTTTACACGCTCAACCAAATTTCTGATCCCGTTCAATTAAATAGACGTACCACCAACGTTCCCGTTGTTAGACCTATCAAATTTAGACCGATTTATCTTTTTCCGCCATCTCTTGTACTAAAAATGACGATGAAAAAAAAATATATAAACTAAACTGTCAAATAGTGAACTGTCACGACAGGTGTTTGAAACGCGGAATAAAGCCTCATCGCCTATCTCTCTCTTTTTTGACTCCCTCTCGGAGAAGATATAACTTCCGTGATTTGTCAGTTGGTAGTATATTTTCCATTAAAGCTTGCTTCTACCCAGTCTTAACAGGGCCGGTACGAGGAAGAATAAAAAAAAATAATAAATATATATATTTATATAGCCAACGACACGCACCTCAGCCTCTAAAAATACAGTGCTAACTAATCTCGCGGTGAAGAACCTTTTGTTCCATCAATGATACGACGACGTGTTTGTTCGTGTGCCAGTGCCAAGCCTTCGCACCCTCTCGCCGGCTGCAAAAATCGATTCGCGATGAAAATAGCAGCTTGCCAATGGCTTCCCGGCTTCTTCCATTTAATAATATCCGAAAAATAAAATAAAATAAAAACCAACACACATCCGTTTAAAAATGACTTCCATTTCAGTTATCGAGCCTTCCAACGAATAGCTAACATGCGCGAGATAATGTGGCGCGAAGGGACAGCGTTGGGTTTTATTGTGAACACTTCTTAAAAATCTATTTTATTGAATCAAAATAATAACAATGCATAAAAATTCTGCAAAATCGCTATAAAAAAAATAGCGACGTAAAAAAAAAGATAGGATGCTCCAAAGTCAGTGTATCTGGAGAAATAAGGCGAATTTCAAAGGAAACTGTTATAAGGACAGGTTCTATACGCATGTGTACGCACAAAGAATACTGTAGGTATTTACATTGTAATAAACTTTCTATAATTAGCCTAATTTTATGTATTTTATTTTTACAACCTGAAATGGTTGTGAGTGAGTTTCGCGATGCAAATGGGTTGAAGTTAGTAATGGGTGAAGTTAGTGAAGTTAGTTAACGACGGTGTACACGTAGAACGTAAATAAGTTCACGGCATTCACCCTCTACATGTTGACGATGAAGTAAACTCTTCCGAATCATTAGTTAATAATTCGTAAAAATTTTATTACTTTAAAAAACAATGGCATTATAATTTAAAAACTGGAGAAACATACAAACTTCGATACTGAGTTTGAACAAATTTCGATATCGGGTACCGGTACTGTACTAAGTGTTTATTTATTGACTTACGCTTATGATTTTTGCTATTCGTTTTGAACAATGTTATATTTTTTTCAGTCTATTTTTGTATCATGCATAGAAATATACGTATAAATTAATACCAATAGATATCAGCGTTAAATACCGGTACTGAGTTTGGCATTTGCTTAGTTCAAAATATTTTCACGTTAGATCTTCAGTGCGAGGGCACAAGTAACCATAGCAAAACTGAAACGACCCAATACAGGCAGTCAGATTTAATATATAAATAATTGTAATTATTCATTAAAAAAAACCTATATTTTGTACAAAAAAAAAGTTATATTTTTGTCCACATTTTAATTTAAAGGCGCTTAATTTTGAAATGGCTTTAGGACACCACAAAAACGTTAGAATTCCTCCTCTTGCTTGTTCTGTCTTAAGTTGTCTTAAAAACGAAGGGGAAGAAGAAAAAATATACACTGTACATAAAGAGGGTTATAGTAGTAGTAGTAGCTGCTTACTGTCTATCTACTTGTGCAAATACTTTTCGTCTCTCTCTACCGAGGGAAGTTTGTGGGATGGCAAAACCAGACTCGACGATGGTCACGCGTCGCCAAACTTGGACAAGGGAGTCTTACAAAGCGGCATTCGACACACAAGGCCAAGAAGTGGCCAAGAAAAGTTCCCGCCAAAGCGATCGAGTGTCCTAGTCGCCAAAGCTACGAATAAAACCCTTTGACGACATAAAATCCAAACGCAGATCCTGTCTCTTCGCAACAAACTTTATTACCATGCCATCTTCCTACATTTAGCCTTATGTACCACTTCAGCCGTTTTCAGTATCTCTGTCTTGTCACGCAATCAAACCTCCCTAAAGACAATCACACGAGTCCGTTTATTTAAACCTTAAAAAATTCAAATCGTATAATAAAAATTTTACTTTTATCAATATAAAAACTTGAATTTTGTTCATAATACAGTATGATCACTCTGGGACTACTGCTTTTAGATACCAACAACTGGCTGATAACGTTAAATAATGAATAAAAATACACTAACCAGTGTTTGAGAACCGACCGATTATGATAACAATAGCCGATTGATAACAACATCCGTGATTTTAATACCACAGTATCACTCTTTCTTAAACTAGCTATATGTCTGTCAATTAATAATGATGACTGGTCTAAAAACCCGACAATCATGACGATAAAAATTCAGATGCACTCAGATTTGAGATCCTCTTTTATACTAATCGTTGTTAACATTTGCGTTGTTATGATGAACTCCCTGGTTCACGTTGGTATGGCAACTGGCAACCCAAGATATATTCTCCATCACGCAGTTTCTTGTTAAATATGCAAGACTCGGGTTGTTATGGTGAACCCTGTGGTTCACTGGGGTTCAGAGCGATATAAATCCAGGGGGATATAAATACGCACAGATCTTGGTAATTATATACAGTATAGTCATAATCCAATGGTTGATTTTCAATTTATAACACCATTAGTTTGTTTAGTATGACACATAGATCGACAATGCATTGTAATAATATGTATAATTTATTAACCCCCCCAAAAAAAAATTCTATTTGAAATATAAAATAGCCTACATTTCACATGTGCTAACAGTACAAATAATGGTTATGACCATGCAACCTGAACCTTGTTCTTAAAACAATCACAAAAGTCACTCCTTAAAAAATGCCAACCGTATAATAAAAATCAACTTTTATCGATATATAAAAAAAAAGGACTCTTTTTTTTCTCTTTTCCTGAAAAATGATAATAAAAAATCAGGGGGTTGGTTTTTAATTTATAACACTATCAATTCGTTTCCTAGTTGGGTGGTAACGACTATCTTACGGATGACGATAATGTAAAAATCTCACATTTTTTTTTTCTCGTTCGAGATCTTAACTTTTTTTTTTTCGTGTGTTTTTCATGTTTTTATTTTTTTTTTATCATGAGTGAAAAATTGTGAACCGAGTCCTACGCTCTATTTATGGTCTCTCCCCATCATCTCTTTCTTGTGCGTTAACTTCTCGAGATGAATTTGCAGTCATTTCGCGCTTGGTTTGATGCACGAAATACCAGCTCTTTTCGAAGTACGAGTAACAAAACGCACTTCACACAACAAAATTTTCTTAGGCTACCCGTCTATTGCCATTTCAACCAACCGTGACATCATCGGTTCTCCTATTAAAACCCTGTTACAAACGCTACTTTTGTAAAGATTTGTAACAAAAAAAAACAAACAAAACAGAAGGATGAATTGGAAGCTTTTACGTAATGGGAACTTTAGCTCTTAAAAGGTCGCAGAAAATACTCCAACTGTGTCTCAATCAACTAGCAGTAAACCATTAAAAAATGGATATATCGTTAGAAAGAAAATTTGAAACCGAAATAAGATATTCATTAATTAAATACATGGCGAACTAAAAAATGTTTGAAAAATTGATGTACGATATAATGAATATATCCTTTGTAAGCAAGATTTCTGTTTATTTGTCTCTCAATTTAGAATGAATGAGTTTACATATACATGATTATTCATAATTCGGTGCCTATTACAAACATTCAATACTGATGAGTAGTATAATAAATGGGGCCTGATACAAAATAGAAAGAGCAACTTTCCCAATTAATTTGACACGATTTGACATTTATGCGAAGTATGCGTTGAACGTATCCTTCTCATAAATCGAGTACTTCCTGTTTAATAGAAATTAGTTAAGTGAAGTAAAATGAAATAGTCAACAAAATTAGCAATGTCACGCATTCTGAAAATTGCAACAAAAATTTATACGAAAGTGAATTTAGGGTAGTTCAAAATCATTCAAGTTGAATGAAAAAAACAAACCCGCAAGGAGTCAATAATTCGAGAAGAATGTCATCTTTACCACGAAACTAAACACCACCTCCCATACTATTAAAATGTCGTATTTCAAAAAATTGTTTCCCTCCAAACTATCTTGTTACCTATTTAACCCCCATCCCACTTTCCAAAAAAAAATATAAAAAAATCACGAGACAGCCAAAGAGTCGAAACGTCAACGACATTCGACACCCGAAAACTTCTAAACAGCAAAAGCATCGTCGTGCTTTTAAAAAATTCGCACCCTGTGGGTTTTTCAACATCAACAAAACTCGCCTCCTAATCCCATCTATTCCGGCCATTTTGGAAGAGTTTTGGGTGCCAAAAAAAAAAAACAGTTATCCCATCACCAAGAAAGAACGCGCGTAACCTTACAGACAAAAAATTGAAAGAATTCGAGGATGGTACAATACTTATTTATATGTATAAATATATATATATAAATATAAAAAATGGGGTGTTCCGCCCCTTTTCATCCCACTTCGCCAGGGGGTCCACTGGGGGTCTCTATGGAGTCACAGGTGGGTCGGACAGAACCGCCCCTCGTTCTAATCTGTTGCCGAATGAGTGAAACGACCTCCCCCCCCTCGTTCGAATTGACTGTCACAAAAGCGAGTCGTCGTCGTGTACACACACATACGGCGTACACCACGTAGTACTAGCCGCCTAAAAGAGAGGGGAGGGGGAAAAGAGAGAAAGCTTGCATTGTTCCCCCTCTCGAAAGGAAGAGGATAAGGGTGGGATATATCCCACTGGAGAAGAATATCCACTCTTTAGAAAGGACGAGAAAGAAATAACAAGAGAGGCAACTATTATACAGGGGGGAAGAAGAGGATTGTTCCGAGTTTGGCGAGGGGCGGGATGAGTAGGCTATGGAGAAGCTACTCAGTGTCAATAGTATCTCGGCCACCATCTTATTCTTCTTACTTATTCGTACTAGTAGTGTATTACAAGAGTAGTAGTTGTTCATAGTAGTAAGGTTGTAGACACACACTACCTACCCACGAGTCTTGTTCTTCCCCACACAACCATCCCCCTCACATATCGTTTCCTCGTTTATATTCGTCAGTCGCTAAACACAGGCAAGCGCATCTGCGCCAAAACAGTATTCTGTGTACAGCATACTTGTACAACTCGCGTAAGGTCAACACACACGAGTATACAACAAACTGCCTGGTATATTCCGTTCGAGACGTCCACTCTTTCTCTCTCTGTCGCAGGTAAGATGGTTTTATACTCTTTTCTTTGTTTGAAAAAATGTTGGTGTCTCATCGTTGACACTTCGCAAACGGGTAGAAAGACTTCAAAAATGTATACTATATAGACTATAGATTCATCCAAAAAAAAACATTACAATTTCTAGAAAAAAGCGTTTAAAGATCTGAACTTGCCTTGCTGTCTACGGACTAGAAGGTCACACTTCTTGCACTAACATCTTTGCACATATTGTTGTTTTGCTCAAAAGTATGTGTTAAGAAGTTAGAATTGCACCTAACACATTCGAAAATGCTTCTAGGTCATTTTTAACAAAACTATTACTTAACACCCTTTTACACCAAGCCCTTCGAGTGTAGCCTATTCATTTACAAATTTCAATCATATAACATATAAAATTTAATACAACAAATCAATACATTTATACGTTGAGCTTAATCTCTCTAAATGCACAGGAACAATAGAAAACTCCTTTTGTGGATGGTTTTTAAGCATAGCTACTGCGTGGCTATGCAGTAGCTCGCACCTCCCTGAGGTGACAAAACTTGGCGTTGAATGACAACAGCATCGCAACGAAGACTCGTAAAGTGAGCTAAAAATTTAAGCACAAATTTGAACTCCTGTTGTACGCTGGAGACTCTTCAAACATGAAAAACCAAAAACAATTTGTCTTTTTTTATAATGAAAACATTACGATGTGGACACCCTTGTGGAATTTTGAGTTGTAAGCTTATCTCATTTTCCAATACTTACGCAAAGTGGGCATCTGAATTTTCATTAACTCGAAATTTCAACATCCTATAGAAACGTGTATAAGTCTTTTCACTGAGAGCTAAAATAATATAAAATACGTATTATTATGTCCATTTAATGGCTGTTTTCCACTTCGACGTGAAGTTCACGACTTTTTTTTTTACCAACTGGAATTCGTGTCGTCTATCAAAAGTCACAATAATAAACTATCATTGATAGGCGTTGCACTATTTACAACTTATTTCGCTACATTTCGTGACCCTGTCACAAAATATGAAGAAAAAAAAACAAGCAAACATAAAACTAGTTTTCAATGAATTACTTCAATCAATGTCCATTCTGAAGGATCTAATTCTTTACAGAGAGCAACATATCTTTTTTTTTTTAGCTTCCCCCAAAATATATCACTGCATTACTATAACAAAAAAATGTTGACAGTAAAAGAAATCTGAATTTTTGCCAGGTAATAAGTGCCATCAAGGGCTTTGCCCCATTGATCAATTCCCAAATTGTAACTACAAGATAAAAAAAATAAAAAATAAAACTGTAATTACATCGACACGACTTTTTATCTCTTCGTTCAATTCATTTGCAACCTATGCTTTTTTTTCTCTCCATATTTTCTTTCATTTAACTATTTCAATCTGTTCTTCTCTGTCATCGGTATCAATGAGGAACTCTCGGATGAATGATAACAGTGCCAGACAACACATGCATCCGCCAATCTATTCTAGGATTTGAAAAACAAAAACGCTACAACTAGTAGTCAACCAGCTTCCATATACCAGACATTCAAAACAACGATTACCGGTACACATAAAAAAAAGGAAATGTGGATTCTTCGACAAAAACAAATGGATACCTATCAATGACTAAAATTTACTATAAATCAAAATTGTCAATTCCATTGAAGAAAAAAAAATTGGGTACTCCAAAAAAATATAAATATATTGGGATGAAGTGATAATAATAATGTGCAATCTGTGCCAAGAAAACCAGCCACCAACCAAATGGAGGGGAAACTGAGTTATGTATTGGTGATGGTTTCAGGGAAATGGGGTGAGGGGGTGTGGGTTGTTAACGTGCAACACGCGTAGCCTCACTAGCTAGGTTACACGTTAGGGAAAAAATCCATTGTCGTGTCAGCGGCCAATTTGCAGTTTGACATGGTGGGCGGAGTGACAAGCCACCAACGTCAAAGGAGGAAGAATCGGTGGGGTTAACAAAACTGCGCTCCAAAGACACCCAGAGAAAACACCAATTCGATATAAATATAGAAAAACCCGACAAGAAATGACGACAAGGAAAAACCGAGAAAAAAAAAACCGAAATATAAAAAAACAACAACAACAACAACCAACAGGACGATAAACAAACAGCCGTAGAATTACCGTCAACACCGCAAACAGAAATATATATTGTAAAAAGGGATCGATCAATTAATCAGCGCATCCAATCCTATAAGTCTTCTGGGAATTGAAGATATACCAATTGTCAACACGAGAAAAGCACAATCAATGATGGGAGTATACTACTGGAATGTTCAACGTTCTACCACATGTGGAAGTCTGTTCCTGTATCTATTATAGCGATATTTTTGCCTACTTCAACATCAACATGGACACCATGTTGAGAATGTCCCATAAACAAACAGCCTAGTACAGTGAAACCCCGCTATTCGTCAACCCCTCTAGTCGTACAACTCGGTATTCGTCCAACTAAATTCAACTCGCTAGTCTACGTTGCCTCGGAATTCGTATCAATCTCGCGCATCTTCTAGTGCAAAGAAACAAGAAAATACGAAAAGAAAAAACACCTGAAGGTTTACCTAATGTTTTTGAGGCCGGTGACCACCCTTCCAAACAATAAGATTTTTCACCTTCCATATATGTTATTATTTTGTTCATCTGCAGTATTGTTACAGTATATTTATTGGTTTTATAATTTTTATGTATGATTTTATGCATTAAGTATTGTATTACTATATAGGTTATACTATAAACAAGACTGTTACTATGAACACTCATCATGGGTCTGGAACGGATTAATCCATGATTTTTTAGGGGAAAACTGATTCGCCATTTGTACAAATCGCTATATTAACAACCTCCTGGAACGAACTGTGTACGAATAGCGGGGTTCTCCCCTGTAGTTCTATGGCTGTTTGTCATAGAACTACCGATCAACACCGTAAAAAAATTGGCCAACAAGTAATTAAAGAACTGCGTTTTCCATAACTTCTTTTACAACCTCGTATTTACTGAAACAACGCGTGGAAATATATTTTTGGCTGAAATATGTTAAGTGTTTATTTGGATGGATTCGGTTTTATACTCTCAACAATGAATGGGTGCTCACGTAATGAGGTAGTAAGCTATTAATAGGTAGTAAAAATATATATTAAAAAAAAACATTGATCTTTGTGTGCAACAATGTGTGGTGGCTTGAACTGACTTAAAATGTAGGTATAACGTCAGCAAACAACTTTTCGAGGAAAAACGGACCCATCGTGTGACAAACTCTAGGAATTGACTGGACATTGATCCGTCTGAAATTGAGACAACAAAATGGACCACGACTCCAGCCAAAATGTTCAAAATTTTTTAGCTCTGTAAGTCATCGGGAATCCACCAAAAAAAAAGGAGCTAAAACCATTTCAACCTCAGAGTAAGTTAAATAAAAGAAGTTAAAAAGAGAATCAAACAATTAGTCGCCACATCCCACATTTAATATTGTACGTCTCGTTGGAATTGGGTACAGATTCATTGTCAATATGAGAAAATGAACAATCAATGCCAGTAGCATAATACTGGAATGTCCGACACTGTACCATTTTAGACGTGTCTTTCTGTACATATCACTGCTCTATCTATTATTCCCCGTGTCACATTAAACATAAACGCCACATGGAAAAATATTTTGATAAACGAACGGCAATAGAACTACCAACTATACCGTATAAGAAATATCAAAAGCAACAGATTAATTTGTACGTCTGTGAGTTTGTACTGAGAATTACGAAAATAACTCATTGCCAATACGTGAAAAGAATAACCAAATCCAGTAACATAATATTGGAATGTCCAATGTTCTACTACGTCTAAACGTATCCGTATCTATTGTAGCATAAAATTGCTGACTTCACATGAAATAGACTTTTATGAAAATAGACATTTTCATAAAAGAAGAAACGGAGAAATAGCGACAACACCACTAAATAAATGTATCGACCAATTAATTAATCGACACATTTTATTCTGTATGTCTTCTGGAAATTAGGGATATACACAGTATCAACACGAGAAAGGATAATCAATGCCAGTAGCATGCTATTATTGGTTGAAAATGTCCAACGTTTTACCACATCTAGTCATACGTATAATCCGTTCCGTACCTTATTGTAGCATTTTAAATTTTCAACCTCATATTACATTTCCAACATGGACGATTATGTGTGGTGTTTATTTTATCAATATACTTTTTTTTAATTTTACAACCGAATGAAATAAATGTATAAATCAAATAGATCTTTCTTGACTTACGTAAGACAAGAAGAACATTTGTAAGAATCGAAAGAACAGCATTTGCACACAACTTAATACCATACAATATATGTTTAAATAATTTGCTTTTAAAATGTATACAATTTCTAGTAAAACTTGAGTTTGTACAGTTTAATACATATGAACAGTAGTTGGAAGAGCGTTCCTAGATTGGAACGCGCGTACAACCTATTGCACTTATTTTTTATGATCACTACTACATAAGTTACATCTATTTTTTTATGATTCGATATAAATTACAGCGAAGAATTACTGTATAATAGCAAGATAAAATCGAAAACAAGAGCTACGAGTATATAAACGTACAGGTGTTGTTGTTGTTGAACTACCGACAGCATCACAAAAATTGCGATTATCAAATAGGCACTTCCAATACGTAGAAATTGAAAAAAAAAATTACAGTAGTGTTGATATGAAAAACTTTCACCATAAGCTACATGGATCACGCAACTGTAATGTTTACTGTACCGCCTACCTAGAAGCTCGTTTCTGTTCCATTTGCTAAACATGACATCCGACACCATGAGGAAAGATTTTGCACACTCGATATTAAACGGGTGATTTTTTTCAAGCAAATTCAATGCGAATTCTAATGAAAAGCTGATGATATCGAGGAAACGGAAAAATCTCTACCAAACACCCAAATAACAGCTGTTTTATATTGCCTACTAATTGACAACAACACGGTTATCAGGTGATTGCAAAAGTGCCGATCAATTAATCGTTTAAAAAATGGTGTAGCACTCTACAGAAGGATATATCACATTAATAAAACATAAAAATTCGTTTCTCAAATTTAAAATATTTTTTTAAGGAACCGGTATAAGGATTAAATCATATAAGAACGTAGGGACGAAAAAATGGGTTAGGAAAATCTTGAACAGTCACAATTCAGAAAAAACCTTGGATACAAATTGCTACCAAGTCCAACCATCAAAATTCTTTTTCTGACTTGAAGCCGTACTAGATTAAGACTTCCAAGAAGTGTGTGTGTGTGTGTGTGTGTGTGTGTGTGTGTGTGTGTGTGTGTGTGTGTTCTTTTTTGCAGTCTTTTGTTGTTGTATTTGGTCTCAAGTCTTTTTGGTTTCTATCTAGTATTCCAAATCATATTTCAAAGTATTCCAAAAGTTCACGTATTTGTGAAATCGCAATGAAAATGTGTATCTTATATTTGTATTAGGGTGATCCTTACAATGGGGGGGGGGGAACCAAAGTTTCATATTGAGTCGAGACACCAGCCTATCTTGTTCCAATATTTAAAGAAGAACAGTAGAGTCTCTTTAATTCGACGTATATTGAACCAGCGGATGTCGGATTACTGCAGATTGTTAGATTATTGGATTTTATGAATAAATCACTCTGTTTATTAATACATCAACTTAAAAAACTAATCACACATTACAGGGTGCTGTACAAAGTATCAAAACAAGAAAAAACCGTATGTGCAGAAATTAGTTATCAAGTCCATCTTCTTTATTTTGAATAGGAGCACCAGCCTATCTTGTTCCAGTAGTCAAAAAAGTAACATTCCCAAAATTTGGCCCATTTTCGATGACATTTAGAGGTTGCTTTCATAGTTTGAAAGATTGGTTTGAAACACAGGTAGCATTATAACAACACGTGATTTTTGGTAGCTACCCCTAAATATTGTTCAAGACTAACATAATTTTACCAAATTTACTTTTTCCATAATGGAACAAATTCAGAACGCATCCCATCCACTTTTTCAAAACTTAAAAATAAGGACCACTTTAGTATACATAAATAGATCTACTTGTAATTTGGTCTAAACCCCCGCTCCGAGACCGTTTTTGTTTCATGAGTATACTGCATTGAGATTTCCAAGAACTTATAGCTTATACCAATGTATATACACATACGTTCATATGAATGAAGCCTTTGATTCGTCAGCGTGCCATTTTCATGGAGATTAACTCACTTTCAAGCGTGTCAAAAGTTACATTTTAAAGCGATACTTTTTAATTACTTTCTTCAAGAAGTCAACGTTTTACGCATTACCTTTTGTGTTTCATCAGCAAGAAATTATTTTTGGGTCTGATTTTTTTAAATCACCAGGATAGAAACACTACTGTAAAACCTGCATAGGACGACACCTACTACCAAACCCCCAAAGAATAAAAAACCCTCTCTACTGTATAATCAACTCAAAGAAAATGTATGATACCAATCTTGGGTGGTCTCGACTAATAAAGATACATATATACACAAACACTCAGAACGAGATATCCATCGAACGCGGAAAACGAAGATATTAAATCTTGCTCTCATCGTCATGTGTTGTGTTTAGGGTGCCTCAATAACACACACACATACATTTATCCCCTTGTATTAAAAAAAAGGGCTCCTTTGAAATGGTTCTAATGAGTGGGGAAACATCCGGACAGTTAGAAATCTCAATCTCAGTCTATAATAGCTATTCATTTAATTGGGGAGAGAAAAGATACAAGAACCCTATTTTGTCTTTTTAAATAACATATTCCCAGAGGATGTGATGAAAATCTTTCCTTTGTAACTTAATTAGGAAAAGAGAAAACTACTTCGTCCTTTTAGTACGATCTTGTCATCGAGACTTTAACAGCAAACTCAAACTTAATATCTCTTTATACGCATTTTTTGGGGGGCAGTAAAATTTCATTTAAATTTGCAAATTGACATTTATTATAATTATTGCACCGCTCTTTATCCTTAAAATTTTAAACAACCATAACTCGTTAATCACGATGTGACAACTTGTAGCGATATCCCTAAAGCAAGCCATGTTTACACAGTAACCGACATTAACATTTCTAGCCCATTACACAACGATATGTACTCAATGGCCACTGTAGACTGGGGATTATTAGAATAACGATCACCAGTCAACCTGTCCTTTATAACTTTAATTAGAAAAGAAACAAAAAACTATTTCGTCCTTTCATACGATCCTGTCTCATCAAGACTTGAACATCAAACCTAATCCAAACATCGCTTTATACGTATCTATTTGGTAGAAATCTTTTAACAAAACGTGTTATAAACAAGAAATATAAATAATAGTGGAACCTCTATATTCGTCATTAAAATCTGACGAATATTGAATCAATTGCAAATACTTTGTGAATCCATTCCAATCTTGTTACCAAAGCTTCACTGTTAGCACTTCACATTATATTTACTTTACATTTTTAATATGTTATGTTATGATAGTGTTCTTCTTAAAAACTGACTTGTTCGAGACCTTGACTGTGACTTTTGGTGACAAATATCGGAGCATCATTTTCCGAAAAAATGTGACGAATATTGGATTTAACGAATGTAAGGACCGACAGGTTTCATTGTATATGTGATATACATTTTTCTGTTTTAGGAAATTACAACACAATAAGTTTGTCCAGGTAGTCATTCAAATAGGAAAAGTCAAGCATCGAAATAATTATATTTGTATGGTTTGTATTTTGAAGAACAACAAAAAAAATAACAATAATGGAAATGAATAATGGTGAATGATGATGACCACGACGATGATGATGATAAGTGAGGATGATGACGATGGTGAAAACAAAAGAAAAAGGCCACCAGCACTAACTGCGTCAGGTATTAAAGCTCAGCCTAATTGCAGGTTGTCGTCCACTAAAGCGCTTTGGCGAGTCAGCTCGTTGCGAGAGTTGATGAGTAAATACTGTTTGCGAATGCGCGAGTGATATAGGGTGACGTTTTAATCCGAATTAACGGCCACACCTCGTACTACGACGACGACTATCTTTTCGTTCTTAGCCATCCAGACAGTGATTACTTTTCCCCCGGAGACACACGGCCATAAATAATCCAAACGACGGCTACACCGAGTGGACACAAAAACATCCACCACACCACGTTCGATTTTTCATAGTAGGAGGGGTGGACTGAAAAAAAACAGAGCCAAAAACTTCCTTCCACCATCTTTGAAATATCCAATCATCAGCACAGCATTACACCATCTTTTTTCCAACGGTTCTCCACGAATCCACATAGTCAGACCTAGGATACACTACTGTAAAGATTATTGTTGACACTCTCCTGCAGTACTGGTACTCTATATACCGGTACAATCTTGTGTATAATCTTAACAATCAGCAAAACGCAAGTGGCTTGCTAATATACGAGAAGTCCTCGAGTTATGCGAGTTCCGAGTTATACGTGATTAGCTGCTATGTGATGATAACCCTCCTCTAAATGCTCGTTATATGCGACAAAAGTTGGCTATTATAAGCTTAAGCATTCCATTTTTTTAAAAAAACAACTATGAATATTAGCATACAAATCTATTATTTTCATATATTGATAGCAAAAAAAAATGGAAATACGACGAGATCAGCTTATTCAAAGCAACACAAAAAAAAGGTTTCGCCACTATGCCATTTCATTTTGTAGTGTACGAGTGACTGAAAGCTAAGGTTTAGCAATTCACACAATCTCCACATATTAACATGCGATTGTTCATATTTGAGTAGAACGTAACCCTTGCATAAACCGAAAACTTGTATTTAGTGCATTTCCGTTTCGAAATAGTCAAACTTTACTACATATTCTCAAAAAAAAAATCTGACCTCCTGAACTGAGGCTATTCCCCACAATTATCAGTTTGTTTGTTTTTTAAAAAACAAACAAATCCTATGCAAGTAGCGCACAAATCGATCATTTAGATATTGAGCCAACAAATTTTGAAAATCCGACGAGATCAGCCTATTCAAAGAAGAACAAGCACAACGAAGAAAAACAACACGACTTCAGTTTTACCACCCATTTCGTTGCAGCGCGAAAACGGTCACGAAAAACGGATGAAGAATTCAATCGAGAGGTTTAAAGTACAAGAAGAATATCTTCAACCACTTCATCATCATCATCATCGTTATCATCATCTTCTTCTCTCTCACACACACAGACACACACACACAAAACGAAGGAGAATGAAGTTGTTGGCTGGCTCGGAGGGATTTCGCGTTGTGTGGTCGCCGCGAGGAAAGCGCAACACAACGAGCAGCCAGCTTCTCGGAGTCTCCGATGCAAGCAGAAGATAAACAGAACGAAAGAGCGAATGAAAACCCAACCTAATTACAGTGTTGGTGCCCTTTTCTTCTCTTTTTATCTCTCTGCCTGTCAGCACTCGACAACGACGACCATCATCATGAGCATCATCATTATTGAGCTCGTAGTAGGCTAACTTCGCCATCCGTTTCGCTGCCTTCGCTCTATCTATCACCAGATGGCTCCGCGTTTTCGTAAAGGAAAAAAAAAAATAACACGGGAAGAGAGGTATATTATACGAGAAAGATACCTTATTAGTCACGTCATTCAAGAATCAAGAAAGGGAAGAAAAACAAATAATAATATAAGAGTGGGTATAGCAGCCAACACTTCGGCTACTCATCCTAACATAGTAATCATAAGCGTGGAGTGTAATCACCATCAGTATTTACACTACTACAGGGTGTCTTAAAAAGTCACGGGTGACACGACAAACGATATTTCTTCGGATTATATACTCAGCACAATAAAGACGGGGGAAAAAAGTTAGCTTAACCTATATTTTTAATGCAGACTATTACGAAACACCAAAAAAAGTGACACTTCCATGGGCCAATGTTTTGTATACAGTATATCAATAGAACAGTTTGGTTTTAAACATTGACGACTTAGCTATGAAACAAAACGAGTAATTGAAAACCTGTTTTACAACCTCGTGATTACTTAAACAAACACGTGGAAATATATTTTTGGGTGAAATATGTTAAGTGTTTATTTGGATATATCGGTTTTATTCTCTCAAACAATCACTATCCCTTAATTTTATAAATCAATGGAATCAATGGACCCTCCCTCCATAGTCGCTATACATTCGTCAAACACCTTTTACTTGTAGGCAAAGAAACTGTAAAAGAGAATGCATTCATTTTAAACGCCATACCATACAATTACATACATAAGCATACCAACTACAATTTTAATTGACCATTTTCCATGTTTTTGTTTTCACTTTATTTTACTTCTTATTCCAGTTTTAGAATTTTCTACTTGTGTATTTTGTCCTTATGAGACGTGAGATTTAGAATTAAATAAATAATAAACAACGAATGGCAGCTCACGTAATAAGGTAGTAAACTATAAGTAGGTAGTAAATTATATATAAGAAACAAAGCATTTATCTTCGAGTACAACAATGTGTGGTGGCTTGAATGGCTTAAAATGTAGGTATATCGTCAGCAAACACTTTTCGAGGAAAAGCGGGACCCTTCGGAAAACAAAATTTCAGTATTGACCGGACATTGATCCGTCTAAATTTGATACAATGTCCCAACTTATGTGTTCAAAATTTCAGCTCTGTAGGTTATCGGGAACCTACCAAAAAAATAAGATTCCAAAGGTGAACCATTTCAACCTCAGAGTCAAGTTAAATAAAAAGAGGTTAAAAAGTACTGGGAAAAAATCTTTACATATTGCAACTGTAGGTATTTTAGAATTAAAGTAGTAAAGATAAGCTTTGGATATCCTATACAAAAAAACTTGTACGTACAGTGTGTAATATAATATAATACATGTATAATATAATATTATAGTAATATACCATTTCAGTTATGTCTAATATGATGCCATAAATCTAATATGATGCCTATAAGAAAGACTAGTTTTATTCGACTCATTTCAACTTTCCTCTATAAATAACTATGTATATTCGATAGTATCGATTCATCGTGGCTAAAATACCAACTGGACCATCTCGGCAATCGAATAACTCCACTCTTCTTTCCCAACATTCCCCATCTCTCTCTTTTTTCTATTCTCAATTTTTTTTTCTATTATGATGATTTTTTTCTTCTCTTCAGCCAAAGAGGACCCTCATCTCTCTTTCCATTAAGCTCTACGGTTCGGTCGCGTGCACCCCCAAAGAGCATCCTCTAATGGGTCTCGAGTGATTTTTGTCCCCATCCAACCAACGACCACTCCTCTCCTTTGCTTCCTCTACGTCTCTACTTTTTACTTATACACACTTACTACTACTACTATATATATATACATTACTAGACTCTCATTTTTGGTTTGGCAACCTACTTCTTCCGTAAATTAAGAGAAAAGCATGGGAGGATTTGAAACGGTGTTGGGCACAAAGAAAAAGAAAAAAATCACAACCCAACAGTTGTTTACAAAAACTTCAGAACTGTCATTAAACCACAGTGGAAACGTCAAAGTCGACAAAACAAACGCTGATGCGCGTTCATGCCACACGCGTCAAATTTGCCTACTTTTTTACGATATTTCACCACGTAAACATACACCTGGAGGATATACATAAAGTAGACCGCACATCCTACGTGTGCCTTACACCTGTACGTGTATATATAAACAACGCACCGAGTCGATGATTAATCGCTTAATAAGTGCAGACTTATTAAGAGTAACACTTCCTCCATATGTGTAACATACAGTAGGCCTATATATGAAAAAAAATGGGTCTGTGATTATAATAATAATAAATTCGCCGCTACACAACACGCACTTGAAAAAACACGAATTACACCCAATACCGGAAATGTTTAAAATCACTCCATTTTCAATAGATATACATAGTTTAATAATACTCAACATCAGTTAATCTTCCAACAAATATACTAGAAATATAAAAGAAAATTCGTTCCCATAACTTTTGTATAGACCTCTACGTTTCACCATTCATTATATTAATCGCATTACGAACGAGAGTGCGTACATGATGTTTATGAACCCCCACTTTTATTTTCGTTAACCTTCAAACGAAACCCTTTTTTCGTCTCCTCGATATGTCGAGGAAGAAGACTTAAAAAAAAGAGAGAAAATAATGGATTTTTCTTCCCCTACCTTACATCACGAAGAGAACGTTCGAAGAGGCCTAGGGTTCCTTTTCCATTTTATGTTCCCCCATTTCATCACTCGTTTGCAAAATGGGTCCGTTCCCTTCTTCCAAATGATCGATCGATTTCGTGGTTCGGTAATACTAGTAGTGGTAGCTTTGGTAGTAGTAATCGTAATCGTCAAAGTCGGCCTTTCAATCAACGCTCTTCGTGTTTTCTTTCTTCCAACTTCTCCAAAAATGCTCATCGTCATCATCGTATAATTTGCCTTTTCACAGCCTAAAAAAAAAATTAATTTTAAAACCGAATTGAACACCCGTTTCATATATGCACAACTTTAATCACTAATATAACATTAAAATGGGATTTCGATTGAAATGTAAGTAATACTACAAAGGAAGTTCACATTTGAACCGGATTTTGCTTGACGTAGGCTACACAAGACGTACATACTGGGTGTTCAAAAATTATCTGTACAATTTTTTATACGCTTTATATTAGATTCACTTGTGAGTGACTTTATGACTTGTGAGTGAGCTAGGAATTGAACGTATACTGCCATCTAGGGACAATATACAGTATAGTACCATAAATCAAAAATCGCATAAATCGAACTTATGTATTTTTCTTTCATTGTAATATCCCTATTAAATATAGAAATTAAAAATAAAATAAAGTAAGAACCGCATAAATCGAAAACCGCATAAGTCTAATATAACAAAAATCTCATAAATCGAATCAAAAATTGTAGAAATCGAAAATAGATTTACTCGAAACTCGCATAAATTGAATAACACATAACCCAAAGATCGCAATCTAGATTCGCATAAATCACAATTCGCATAAAGCGAAACATGTATAAAGCGTATTCTTAACAAATATTTTTTAATGTACCGTAACACTATATTACAGTATTTTATTTTATTTTATTTTATTATTTTACAATATACAATACAATATACAATACAATATTTTTTTAGGGTACTTGTTTTACAATTGAAGGGCCTGGTGTAAAAGGGTGTTAAGTAACATTTTTGTCAAAAATGAGAAGTATTTTCGAATGTGTGAGGTGCAATTCTACCTTCATAACGCATAATTTAGTGCAAAACAACAATATGCGCAAAGATAGTGCAAGAAGTGTAACGTAACTCATAGGCAGCAATACAAGTTCAGATCTTTAAACGCGTTTTCCTCGAAATTGGAAAAATATTTTTACCACCCTTTTAGCGCTTTTAAAACATCCTTTTACACCAGACCCTTCAATCGTTATTCATGTCGTATGGAAGGTTGTAAAAATAATTTTCGGACACCGCCATTTACGTAAAAATAAGTTGAAATTAAAATTCACGTCTTAGTACGGATTCGCTTTAATTCACTAAACCATAAGACAAACAACGGAGTTCGATGTCGAATGTTAATGAAAACATACGGCGTTAACGTCGTCGTATTAACGTTGTTAGAACTAGACAACTTCGCGACATGAACTTCGTGATCACGATACACAAGTCGATTGCGGAAATGTAAACTTATCAAATTAAACCAGAATAAATAAAAAAAAAGACAACATAATTTGTTATTACACCCTGTATATTCGGTGACACGAAACCAACATTCTCCAACAATACACGTGCCACTCGCAACATCGATTATTATTATTCCAACCAACTCGACTAAACCCTACTATTAAGCATCATAAAAATGTTCGACGACACCACACAACGATATATAACATGTCCACAAAAAAACTTTACAAAAAGTAAATAAATTTTAAACAAACAACTCGTCAATTCAATATTTAGGATATCAGAAAAATCTAAGAAAAAAAAAAATAACTGAAAGATAAGATAAAGATAAACAACTTTAAACAGTGTATGTGACACGGATTTTTTTCTTCTTTTCGTCCAATTATATTCTCTTCCAATAAGAAAGAAAAAAAAAGGTTGGGTGGTAAGAAACATGGTTTTAAGTAATAGTAGTTGGGGAACAAAATAATCCTTTTTCTTCTCCTTGCACCTGGCACCTTAATAACAGCGATCAGTGGCGCAGATAATCAACGTCCTCAGGTTCGCTTGATGAGTCATTTTGTGCTAATCGTATTTGCAATACGACGAGGAACTATGATTTATGATGAAGGTATTTGAAACACACAAAAAAAAAAAACACAACACGTATTATATCCCATATAATTTCAAATAGTTTTCACTGGGGAATGAAAGGTTTTTAATTTGACGCTGTCGTTCAAATCTGATGAATTGTGTACAATCACGTATGTCAATGTCAACGTTGCATACTTAGGAAACTGATACTTTTTGGTGATACAGTAACGTAAAAATGGGTAATATTAGTCTATGAATGAATTGAGAATAATATTAACAATGGTATCGCCAATTTCTTCAAATCAAAGAAGCATTTATTATGAAAACAAGTACAGTTACATTAAAAATGCTTTTTTAAACATACTCTTTATATATTGGCATGTAGCGTCCGCCATATTAGTTTTTAACCAACAGCATAATTAATATACTGTCTATATGATATAAACAGTGAAACTCGTGAAACTAAGACGGATCCATGGCCACCTCATTCATCAAAATCCATCGCGCCATTTAGCCTGTAGGAGGGTCTAAAGAATAATGGCATATTGATTTTTCATTGACGCCATATAGCCAATGTCATTTGATAGACTAAGACGAATCCATAGACACTTTATTCATCAAACTCGAGACATTTTGTTTTTGTATGTAGAAGCTCACAACTCACTCACTCACTACGAGTGAAGCTAATGTAAAAGATATAAAACATTTATTCTCTCATTCCTTGACAAGCGCAATTTTTAGTGTGGCAAATGAAGAAATTTGTCACAATTTGTGACGTCTGTTTCTTGCTCAACAAAATTTTTAACTGGTTGGTAAAAAGCTGACTTCTTCACAGTTGTCCACAAATTGCTCGAGTTGCCGTACCTAAAGTTTGCGTGTGTCTATGTCCCGGAGGATTCAACAACAAAAAATTTTTTGTCATATTTCAAAATGAATGCGAAATGCTAGAAATTCTGATGATGAAGTGAATCCCGAAACATGTCTTTTCAAGAATAACGTACATTGTTCTACTATGTTTAAAATGTAAAAAAAACTGTTTACAAAATCGAAGACTGGAGTTTGATACTACAATATTAATAAAACATGGCATTATTATTAATACATATAGCCTAAAGCTTGTCGTTTATAATGTAAAACAACTTTTACATCTGGTCAATGCATCATTATACGCGTATCGGAATATTAACCAAATTGAAACGTCAGTTTTAACATATTTTTTGTCGTGATACATACATACATAACAAAAAATACAAACAAACGAAATCTTATATTGAATTTTCACACGAATCTAAATATCACTTTATATACATTTTGAATGTCAGCACAAACAAAATTCCAACACCCACCCAAACCAAACCTTGAACACGCCAAACGCATCTAGCTCACACACATATACTATTTAAAAAACAAAAAACAAAAAAACATTAGCGAAAAAAAAAACGCAGCCTTCATTGAAAAATGTCGTGCAACAAACCCAGACGTCCATTAAACCAGACTTAACTCCTCGAATATCGTAGTTGGTGGTGATGGTGATGGCGTTGACACGACACGATAGTAGTGAACGAAAAAGAAAAACCTCAAAGCGAGGCTCTAGCACCGAAGCAGAACAGGAACAAAAGAAAAGAGACTTTTAACTCGTGAAGAAATAATTTTTCCCCCCTTTCCATCCAGCTCCTCCTGTTTTTTTTTCTCTCTCGTCTGCTTCAAAGTTTAATAAAAAGTGAAGGCGAAGGAGGCTGGATGTGGGAGGGATCTGTTTGTTCTTCTTCTTCTTTCGATCGATGATGGCATCCGGTGCGCATGCGCGACGCTTCTAAGCGTCATTAGCATT